>CM048819.1:25544356-25785159 GCA_026586065.1 Dioscorea zingiberensis
CTTGGAGCTAAAGCAATTTACCGATTAGAAATCTTGAGTACGCTTTATCAGGTGCCGGAGGCCAAACTTTCGGTCATCATCGCGATTTGGGTTTTGGCAGAAGAACAAAGGGGAAGTTGCTTTAGAAGTGTTAAGTATTCACAGAAAGGGCAATAGCTTGGAAGATAGATGACATACAAAAGGATCGCAAGCCCTTTGTTCTGCCACATTCTAAAGATCCTCGTGGAGGATGACTTCAAAGCCAAGGAATTGCAACTCTAGGTGGAGATTAAACCTGAACATGGAAAGAGAAATTAGTAGAAGGTTAGTAGAAGAAATGTGTTAGGCAATGAGGGTGATTTACACCTCAACTAGCTGATATTACTTAGGTAAGTTCAGTACCAAGTATTAAGTTCCAAGAGAAGGAAGCTGACATGACAATAGTGCAAAACAAGAATGAATAGAGGTGATCCCGAAATCCAAAATGAGCGTCACTAGTTGAGAGGGTATGCATCAATACAGGAAAACAGGTAATGACGCCTACACGTGGGATCCACTTTCCATTACACTTTATCGATCAAATGGCTGGACCGATTATCCGGTGCGTGTACATGCATTTGTTTCTGGATGGGATGTTAGGATACCTATAAAAGTCCACGTCATGACCGGAAGGGACCAAGAGAAGACCATATTCACATGCTCCAGATATGTGGTACATTAAACTTCTTGCTTGATGCCTTCCTATTTGTGTAATGCCACATTACTTTCTCAATGTTGTATGCTTTCTTCTTTTCTCATCTATGCGGTAGAGAGCCGTTTATATTTTGGGGATTCATCTATTTGATTTATGTCTCCATATAATTTAGAAAAGTATTACAATGGGTTAGTAGGGGAAAACCAACTTAGTTCTAAGGTTTGAGAGAAGTGCCATTTCATGGTCCAGAGAGAGGTAAGTATAGATTTTTAAGACATAGGAATTTCGTAGGACATAATGGGATAGAGGTGAATGACCGGGCAAACAATCTAGAACCATTAAGAAACTACCATACCACCCATGTGATCACCGTGAGCAAATTCAGAAGCTTCCTAGGACATGCGGAGGGTTTCTATTGCCGAATTCATCAAGGGACTTCTCTAAAATCGCCAAACATTAACTAAGTTTGTAGAGAGAAGATCATGCACCCTCTGAGTTTAGCTGAAACAGTAGATACATTGGATGCTTTCACTGTATTTTTGAAAAATAGGTTTCATAGCCGCTCCAATCATGGTAGCCCCATTGGAACTTTTATATTTTGAACTAATATGTGATCCATTGTGACTTTCGCGGTTGGAGCGAATTTAGGCGGCAAAGGAGTAGGAGATCTATGACTTGCAACCAGTCTATTAATGCTTAAGCAAAATGAAACACTAGCAGTGTACAAGGAAACTACACACCTGTAGAAAAGAATTACTTGTAGTGATTTGAAACCACGCCTTTGGTAAATTTCACACTTACTTAATTTTGTCAAAAGTCATTGCTTATACCGACTCCTATGCGTTATCTAAGATATTTGTTAAACAAGAGCCGATTTGTCCTAAACCTTTAAGCTCTATTCATGGTTGGACTATTGTTATTACATCAATTTGATTTGGGAGATCGAGGATAAAATGAGGGTCCGAGAATGTGGTGGCTAACCACTTCTATAAATATTGGAAGGATCCACTAAGGTCAAGGTTGAAGAAGGAGAAGTGCAAGAGATATACTTTTCAGGATAAACAGCCTCTACCGCAGTAGATGCCAAAAGAAGAAAGGTGAAATCCTGCTGTTGTATATACCCTCGTTAATTATCTAGTAGGAAGAGTTTTGCCAAAGGGGATGACCCACTCAAGAAAAGAAGAAGAAAAATTATTCTCGCACTCTAAGGCCTATTTGTGCGTAATTACCTCATTCCAAAATATGTGCCTAGCCTCAAGTGAATTGCAGACGTGTATGTCTCTACCTGGGAGGGATAGGACATACTTGAACCACGTTGTCAGCGTTGAGGCAGAGGTATGTTGGGCACACCTATATAGTCACCAAATAGGACAGCGAAAAAAATATTGAGTATCGGGGATTCACTTTTGGCCAATACTATTACAAGACACAATGAAGTTTGTGCAAGCCTACAACAAATGTCGGTATACGAGGGAACATCTCGAGAAGGTGATACGATGAGCCACACCGATCCAACAGTGTAAGCAGTAGAGATATCTGAGTATATGGGGTTATTGATTTCATACGGGACTATTCCCAAACTCTAAATGGGAACAAATACATTCTAGTAGCAAAAGTGGATTATGTATCGAAATGGGTGAAAGGTTAGGCGTATTACCAACAAATGATGCAGGAGTGCAAGTCAAATTCCTCGTGAAGCTATTCTCTCCAATTAGGGATGCCTTGAGCCATCATTAGTAATCGAGGAACACACTTTGGTAACACCAAACTCAAGAGAACCCTCAATAAATATGGAGTAACACAAAGGGTTGTTACAACATATCACCCACAAACAAGCGAGCAAGTTGAAGTTTCTGACTGGGAACTAAAGCACATCTTGGCTAAGACAGTTCAATATAACAGTCTAGACTGGTATGAAAGGCTAGATGATGCACTCAGGGCATAGAGAGCAACATACAAATCCCGATTTGAACCACTCTGTGTCCGATTAGTTAGATGCATGTCGAATTGGAGCATCGTACATACTGGGCCACTAAACTACTAAATGTCGACTTGGAACAAGCAAGGCAGAAGTGGAAGTTACAGCTAAATGAGTTAGAGGAATGGAGGCATATTACATATGAGAATCTGAGGGCATACAAAGAGCGCTTAGAAAAGGTTCCACGACGCAGGCATATCAAGAATAAATTGACAATTTCGGGCCCGGTGACCGAGGTGCTACTTTTTTAAATCACGTCTTACGTTTGTTTCGTGGAAGCTCAAATCTAGGTTGTCACTGTGGTATACTATAACTCAAGTATCCCCTCAAGGTGAAAGGACAACAATTAAAACCCTATGTAGTGAGAGGCATGCCTCCTAGCGAGGAAGCTTAGAGGTACTACTTATAGAACCCCTCACGAAGCGTCCATACGCACGTCAAGCTAATGGCGTAAAACAAGCGCTTCTTGGGAGGCAAACCCAACTTTAGTTAGTCTCAGTAGTTAGGTTTCATAGTTGATTCTAATTTTAGGTTTAGGATTAGACGTACACTAGTGATGATACTGTTTCTTTGATGATATTTGATGCTAATATGATTTCCAAGATTAATTTTTGTTCTTGGAGTCAATAACACTTTCGTGCAAGTAAAACAAAATAGGGCGAAGAACAAGTAACGAAAGTTTACAAAGAGTTACATGCCCCCACACACGAGCGTGTACAACCCTGTATAACTCTCGGGAAAGAAGAAAGAATCGAGCAAGAGAGAACAGAGAGTTACACGGCCATGTACTAGACCGTGTAACTCTTGGGACAAACAGAGCGCGAAGATAGAAGAAATACCGAGAGTTACACACCCTTGGATATGGCCGTGTCCATACCCGTGTCGCGAAGGACCAAGTGTAGAGCAAAATATCGAGAGTTACATGCCCTCCAAAACAGGCATGTGGAAGGGCATGTGAGTATAGACACAGCAGTATAAGGTGCATTTGAACCGTGTGGACCGCACCCTCAACTTCATTGAAAAAGACACAATCTTTCACATACTCACACACCCGCCCATATGTGACATACAAGCGACCTTGTATGGCCCGTGTGTGACAAACCGAATCCCGAAATTGAGGGTTTATAACTTGGATTTGGGGCTTGACTCTCTCTCTCTCAACCCTCACCCTGACGAGGATCCATCGATTCCCAGCCGATTCCGTTGCACCTCGCCACCAAAAGCCGAGCCGCACCGTCTGTTCATTACTTCCCTCACCAATGACACCACCGTGTTCGCGCCCACACGCCCGTGTTCATCTTCTTCTTTGGCAACGTCATGGGGTTGAAGAAGAATTGCACTACCAAGCCAACAAAGAGAAAGAGAGAACAGGGAAGCTCGAGAGATCCACCAGCACCCATCTTCAGGACGAAGCCTTAAAACAACAGATATGCTCTCTTAAGGCAAAAGAGGTTAGGCAGGCCCAGACCAAAGATTTCGACATTTTGGAGCACGTGGGCGTCGCCGAAGAAATCCATAGGCCTCTATCAGTGGGAGGATGGGAGTAATTTCTCACCATCAAAGAAATGACATACCAAGAGTCGGCATTTGGAGGTCCCGCCACTCTCACGATCATAGGAAGTCTTGGCACTAACCGGAATAGATTCAATTATAGTTGGAGGGCACGATTCACATGATAAGTTACACCCAGTTTGCCCTCTATCTGGAACTTTATGATGATTCGTTCACTAGGACCCCTGAGTACGATGCCGTTGGCATCCACAGACAACCCGATAGGACCCAGGAGGACTACGAGCGTCGTATCATCACAGATCCAATTTATGACCCAATGAGGTCGAAGGCCACCACACTCAGATCCCCCTTCCTCGTATATACACTTATGTTCTCGACCATTGTACTATCATAGGGTTGGGTGACAACCATGAGTGCGTGAGCACTAAAGACATTCTTTTCTTATCGAGCATGGTCGAGGGATTCTTGATCCACTTAGGATGAGCCGCTGCATAGTTTCTACTCCACCATGCAACTAACGATCAACTAGAGTTCATCTTCGTTGGCCCATACATCCCGAGACTCTCCAGAGTGGTGGGTCTTCTAGCAAGAGGCACAACAATGAGGATGAGGATGGTAGGAGGATCACTGGACATTATAGTGGAGACCCTTTGAGCGATGGGGATAGCGATCAATATGTACTTCGGGGCATCATCTGTTGAGTCGTAGGACCCGGAGGAACAATGGGACCACAAGAGCAGGGGTATGCGACAGTGACTAAGTGGGACCGCACACCACACCATTACCACCACCAGCAAAGCAGACACACTTTCTCGGGCCGCACTCCAAAATGAAAGGTGAGATGTACTTCTAGACTGGCCGGTAGGAGTAGTTCATCTTCTCCTCCAATGCGATGGCATCCAATACCCACCTACCACTAGGTATGCACAGACCATGAGGAGATGTTGTGGTGGATGCTAGGGATAAGTTTGAGACCGCTGCAATAAGGAGGAGGGACCACGGCAGTGATCATCACCATCATTATATTTCTTTTCATGTTTTGCCAATTTCATTTTCTTTTATTTTCAAATGCCAAGAGGCCCATGGTGTAGCTCTCCTTTTCTATCTATCTTACATTTTGAGTATCACTTATGTCCCTCCCATGTTTTGGCTGGGATACTTGGAATTCATGGCTTCACAACTAGTCGGAAACACCACACGAGCATTACACCACACGGGTTATACTTTCAGGTAATCCCATCTCTATTTTTTATATTTCACATCATATTCTTTTTTAATTGCATATATTTAATACATTAGGAGACAATTTATAATCTAAGAGTGGGGGAGGGATTAAGCTATGTTTTATATTGTTTATGATGAGTGCCTTGATTAAAGATGATATATGATAGTTAATGATTATGAGTCCTTTTGAGTCTAGGTTGGCATTAGCGTTAGGTACCAAAATTTACAAGCACACACCTAACTTTGTTGTTACTTAGTTGCTTAGGTTTAGACTCAGTTAATTTAACCTTTAGAGAAGTGATGATATTTTCCAGATTTTGTTGAAAAAATTAAAAAATAAATATGTTACAATTGGTGAAATAACAAAGAAAGTCGATCCATTATGGATGTCCTAAGAAAATAGTTTAAGAGATGGTAGAAAGAGCTATCACCTTTGATGAGTGAAAGTCACTCTTGAGTAAGTAAGACTTTGGGCATCACAAATGTTCACTTGATGACCTAAAATGGGAAAAAGATGCCTCATTGGATATTTGGAAGCTACCACCCCTTTTTGAAAGTGTGGAGAAAGGTAGTTCAGTAAATAAGGTTTAGACTAGCTTGGTCGTGCTTCAGTCGGAAAGCAGTACCATAGGAAGGGTTACATACACACACGCGGAGGATTGAGTGTAAGGTAAAACCTATTTTTAATAAAACCTTCAAGACAATTAATACTATGTTTTCTGGACACGGAGGACTCCAACTATTTGTGAGATCGGAGATCATGCACTCACCATCCTTCTTGGATTCACATATTTCTCATTGCTTGAGGACAAGCAAACATTTAAGTGTGGGAGTATTTATGATGAGTGGATAAATATACTAATTTTTCATATATGAATTACATGCACTTTGCATATCTTTTCCATGGTTTCTTCTATTTTTCTGCTTTGTTGGGCTATTTTGTGTGGTTGGACAAATAATCGGGCACTCAGGAGAAAAAGAAGCAATTTCTGGAGCTATTTGGAGCAAAAAGGGTCGAAACAGAGAGTAACACGGTCATCCGCACGGACGTGTCCATGGGTGTGTGGATTCAAATGAAGACAACTTCAAGATTGCGCTTGATTTTCAGTAACAATGGTGAGTACCAGATGACACGGCCAGATATTATATGAAATGCGGGTGTGTGTAAGATCATATAGGTAAAGCGAAAACCGCATTTTATTAGAATCCAGAGAGATACATCGTTCACTCACACACCCCTCAAACATGGTCGTGTGGTATAAAAATCAAGGCCTATAAAAGACCATCAAATTTATTTTGCAAGGGGACTTTTGGCATATCTTTGGATCGACGGCAGTTAGGGTTTGGATAGAGGTCAAGGGAGGAAACATCGGGCCGTGGAAGATTATGATTATGACTATATTTGCTTCCTTATTTTTATGTGATGTTTTATTTCTAGTATGAGAGGCTAAACCTTCTGTGGTGCCTCGGGTCCTAGAACCTTAGGATGAACTTGTGACTTTTTCCTATTCTTTTAATACTAAGCTTCCTTTTTTATTATTTCTATGAATTATACGTGTGTAATGAATTCTTGTGGTTTGTTAGTGCTGAAAAGCTGACCACATGATTTGAATTGCTTGATGCATAATGAGAAATCACGGTCAAGCTAGGTCCAAGCATAGATATTAGGGGGCGCACGCCGAGAGATCAGGTGTTTTCACCCTGTTTTTAATGCGACACCAACTCACTATACGGATTAGGATAAAACCTAATAGTATGAACCATATAGCCTATGCTAATTATTAGTATAATGTATTTATATGGCAAAGTCGCTGTATGGGACTAGGGTTTGGTTGCTTAGAGATCGGGACTAAATTAATTTAGGGTTCTCCACAGTTTAGAAATACATCAACTAGGTAGACAATATTAGGAAATTAGTTACAAGGGATTCCTAAGGGGATAGTGATCTGGGGGGTCATACTCTATGCATTGATAAACCCTAGATTGCTAACTATAAACAAGTTAGTCTCTTGAGTTCTTTAGTTAGGATTAGATCATTACTACCCGTTTTAGGCTAAGTAATAGAGTTCTAGTTAGTACTAGTTGGGGTCCCTGTGGATTCAACTACCACTACCTTGAGGTAATTTTTACTTTACTACTTGAGCAACTCTAGGTACACTTGCAAATGGCAACACATCAACACACTTTCGTGTCAAGGCTCTGCTTGGTTATTTCGACATTTTGGAGGAATTCGTGAGAGGTACAGCTCTTGCACATAAGCTACAAATACATATCATCTAATACGGTTTGTGTAACTCTATGTAGAAGTGCATCCCATCTCTTTATGCTCTGAATTGTTTTTGTTTTCCCTTCTTTTCTTCCGGGTACCTATATAGCATTCCAATCACAACAAAATACCCATCAAAGTACAAAAATGGAAGGAATCATGCAGTAAGATAGACAAAGTGCATGCAAATATGATATGAAAATATATATAATCGTGCACTCATCACCGTGTTTAGCCTGTGCTCGACCTGACCAACATAAATTTAGGGCTTTTTTATCCAATTTCACGGCCATAAACAACCAAATTGATCCCTTAATCTCCAAAATTTCCTCTCTATCAACCTCACACGAAACTCCCCTCCAAGTTTCCTCGAGCTTCCTCGAGTTTCTGGTGTGTTTTCACCAAGACTTACTAGAGCTTCACTGTCTCATTCAAGGAGTACGACCGTGCTTTACCGATGTTGAAACTTTTAGCAAATACACTCGTTCTCCACCACTTCATCAAGCATTTTCTAGCCAACCATGTTAAAAAAACTCACAAATAAACCGCCAAAATGACCAAGGGGAGAAAGAAGCTCCTAAGCCACCCAACTAGAGCCGACCTTCGGACCACCGGCTCATAATGACCGCTACAAGCGCTTGAGCCGACTTCGGTGAGACCCGCATACTCAATTCGGATATGATTGAGGAGGTAGGTCTTATCGGCGAGGTCCGACGATATTTGATAGTGGGGGCGTCGCACCGTCTCCTAGCTATCGATGAGATCATTCAGCTGACGAGCTCACTCGAGGGTCATGACCACCCTCATTATCGTCCAAGGAGCCGTCTCACGGCGCTTTGGGCGGATTAGATCCGCTCCAACCCAATAACACCCTCTGGGATGAGCTACACCCAGTTCAGTGTCTTCCTCGGTCTTTATGATAAGGAGTACACTAGGACCGTTGATTACAACCGACTTGATATCAAGGCTGGCCGCTACTGAGGAGCCCGGCGAGAGATGTATTGGTACAGCCAGCTCGGAGCTTGCCCGATCTAAGGCCCTCCTAGATATTCGCGTTATCCTTAGCCACTCTATCACAGGGCAGGGAGACATCACCGAAGTCATATGCTCCAGGGACTTTTTGTTCTTGTTGAACATGTTTGACGGGTTACATTTTTACTTGGGATGGGTCATCACCCAGTTCCTACTACATCAGGCGGTGGAACCCAAGGTTGGAGTCATTTTCGCTGGCCCGTACATCATGAGACTCATTCGAGGGATGGGTCTACTCACAGGGACCGAGAGGATGACAGTGGTTGAGGGGTTCTCCCTAATCACTATAAAGACCCTACGCACGATGGGGATTCTGTGAGCCATACACACAGCATGCGGTACCACCTATAGGGTCACAGCCAGTGAGGACCTAGTAGCGGTAGACTAGCCGGGTACAAAGACCAGCCCCAATCACGCCCAACAAATGGTATTCCGGGTGGTTGTCAACAAACCTCTTTCGGACCAACCTCCTCCGGGATCCGGTACCACCCTCCACCATACTAAGCGACCTTGAGGTATATGGGGTGGATGGCGATGACTTTGAGGACGAGGGTACAATGAGGAGTTCTACCCATGAGGAGTATCACCGATTTTTCTCTTTCACCACTTTTTGTATTTTTATTTTTCTATTTCACATGTACAAATTTGGTTATGTTAGTTGATTTCCTATTTCACTGTGTGTGCTCTTGATGGTTCTTTAAGGAATTGAAATTTTTACCTTTGAAACTTGGGCGAGGAACTCACGGTCAAAAATAACTATATCACTTCACGAGTATTCAGGAAAATACCAAGAATCTTTTCCCCTTTTATTTTACATGGCATAGTCTCCTATTTACATGCATTATGTACATTGGGGATAATGTACAATTCAAGTGTGGGGGAGGGATTAGTTAGTGATTATATTTTGATGAGTGTTGATTTCTGATGATCTATGATAGTTATTAATTGGGGGTCCTCTTTGATTATAGGAGAACATTAGTGTTGAGTGTTATTTTAAATATATATATATATATATATATATATATATATATATATATATATATATATATATATATAATGTAGTTTTACCTTTACTCGAAACCTAACAAATTTTTTAGCAAAAACCATAACTTTGTTGTCTCCTGTCTGGAAGGTTTGGACTCTAGCTAGTTTGAACATTAGTCAATTTGTTTTAGTGAAAAAAAAAATTTATAAATCCGGAAAGTGGGATCCATTAGGATGCCTTACCAGCCGGAAATTCGAAAACATTACGGATGCCTTACGTGGAAAATATAGATAAGTAGAGATGGTGGAAAGATCTATCACCTTTAAAGAGTGAAAGCCGCTTTTGAGTAGTAGGATAATGGCATCACAAATGTTCACTTGATAACCTACCGGGGGAAAAGGCTACCTCATTGTATATATGACGCTACCACCCAAATAACAAATTTAGCAAAGTCTAGCTTAAAGAATAAGGTCTAGAGTAGTTGGGTCAGGCTTGAGTCAATAAGGAACAAAATAGGAGGGGTTATGACGTCCGAGACTTGGTAGAACAGGAAGTTGGGCCCGCTCGTGATGTGTACATCCCACCTCTGCTGTCGATAGTGCTACCGCTCTTGACGAGGAGTGGCTTCTGGAGGGTGATACGCATGTTGCATTGGAAGGTGATCCATACTTTACCTTTGAGAAGCATGGCACCATACTTGAAGTTCCGTAGTGAGGTCTCGATTAGGTCATCCTCGGGTCCATCATTGTGTACTATCTCGGTCCCAGCGCTGGTTGTTGCTCATCTTCCTAATAGGAAACCCACAGTGCGATGAGTTGCAGCCACTCTCCATCCTAATTCCGCCTCCCTTGCCAACACCATTCTATCCACGTTCATCGTGTCCGTGCTTCTTCTTGTTCTACTTCTTCTTCCTCTTAGATGGTTCCATGATGTGCCGTGGTATCGGTGACTAGGAAAGTGAGGAAGAGAAGGATAATAAGAGGAAGATGCAGAAAGAGAGGATAAGATTGTTTACAAGCAGAAGCCATTGTATGATTGATGATTGATGATTAATAATTGATGATTGATTAATTGGTGAGATGGAATAACATGTGATGATGAAATAATTTGGAACTTTATGGAATACTTATAGAGTCTCTTGGGGAGTGTAGTTCTTCTTTGTTGTTGGTGCCATTTGTTGGAACAATCCCGTGCTTTATTTTGCTCTAACTAGTTTGGTTTGAATTTGATGTAGGAGGTTTTGAGCCAGATGATGTATTTCAGTCATTTGGTCATAACTTTGGCTACAGGTGTCGGAATCGCGCATATAACCCCAATCTCAAAAGCTCTTGTTGGTACGCGCACCTTAGTAGGCGAGATAGGCTCCGTGGATGTCATCTTCAAATTCAAATGCCACTGTTTTCCAGCCAGATCGCTGTTTAGATATTTTTAGCTAATTTTTGTAATATGATTTTAGTTAATGCAAAGTAGGAAGTGATTTGAATATGATTTTTGTCCATATTTGTAGCTGATTAGTTATCTTATTTAGAGCTTTTCTTATTTAGAATTTTTATTTTGAATAATTTTGGACTTTTGCCTTTTTGGCAAAATTTCCAAAATAGGTGGTTCTAGGGTTTCAAGTTATTTACTCTGGCTTGTGGACTAGCTTTAGTTTTTGGGAGTCTTGTTTTGAATGAAATTTGTTGAACTTCAGACATATTTTCTGGTTCTTCCTTTTTTCTTTGTCGTCTTCCTTGAGATCCGCTTTGTTTCGGCGAGCCCACGGGTTAATCACTACCCCACCTGGCGTCAAAATTCTACCAAGGTTATATAATAAGAAATACTATTTCCATATTTTCCACACAACCTTGAAGTATATGATGCAAACTCCAATCAAGTCCAAGCAATACTGGAACTTGAGACCTCGAGGTGGCTTGGTAAACATATTAGCTAGATTATCGTCAATATGAATTCTCTTAACAATAATTTGACCTTCCCCAATGATCTCCCTGATAAAGTGGTATCTGGCATCTATATGTTTCGTCCTCTCATGGTATGTATGATATTCAGTCAAATGTATAATGCTCTAGCTATAACAATGCACTGTAGTCAAGCCATGTCTTAGACCAAGCTTGTCACGCAAGCCTTTCAACCATATAGATTCCTTCACTATCTCTTTCACTGCTATATACTCAGCCTTATTAGTAAACAAAGCAACTGTACTCTGCAATGGTTCTTTTTAAATGACTGTGTAACTTAACAATGGGAAAACATATCCTTTAGGAGATCTCCTTCTCTCTCATGATCACCGCATAGTCTAAATCTACAAACCCAATTGTGCAACATTCCAAACCACCTATTTTATCAAACATCAAACCAACATACATAATCATTTAAGATACTGAAGTATCCACTTCACTTCCTGTCAATGTGCATTCCCTGGATCACCCATATATCTTCTCACATCACAGATAGCACATGAAATATATTTAATTGTACAAACCATACCATACATGAGGCTCCCAACTGTACTAGCATAAGGAACATGAGGCAGTGTACTCCCTCTCATGATTTGTTTTATGACAACATTGCTGAAAACTTTCAATGACTAGCAAATGGAGCGCTCAAAAGTTTAGCTTCCTACATCCCAAAATGCTCAAGTACTCTCTTAAAATAAGTTTTCTAAGACAAGTACAAATTTTCTCCATGCAAACTTCTTTGTTTCCCCTAAGTCTTTCATCTCAAATTTACCACTAAGTTGAGTTAGCTTTTATCTTGTTGACTTCAGACATGTCTTTACAAACAATAAACATGTCATCAATATAGATAAGCAAGTATACAAAAGACTTATCTGTAAGACATTTAAAGTAAACACAATTATTATATTGGCTTTTCAAAAAATCATGGTCAAGCATAAAATTATTAAATCTCTTATACCATTGCCTTGGTGACTACTTTAGTCCATAGAAGATTTAGTTGAGATCCCTTTGGTTGAGAACTCCCCCGAGAAAATGGTACATGTCTGCTTAGAGTTTCCGGCTAAGGCCTAGGAAGAATTGATATTCCCGAAGCAATAGCGACATTTTCACCTGGACCTCTAAAGACATTCCCGGGGTAGATCGAAGTTTCATTGAACATCGCCTCGATCTGAGACCCTACGACTAGGTCCTATTATCCGATTCGGCGACAATTTTTACTTTGGGCGCCAAAGAAGCCGATGAAGAAGTTGAGAAGCTTTTTAGGGCAGGTTTTATCAGAGAAGTTTGTTATTTAGAGTGGCTATCAAATGTTGTACTAGTCAAAAAGCCCTCGTGGAAATGATGAGATCTGACGAGGATAAGACATCTTTCACCACGGCCAAAGGTACAAACTGTTACAAAGTAATGCTTTTCTGCTTGAAAAATGTAGGTGCTACTTTCCAGTGGCTTACAACGAGAGTCTTCAATAGACAGCTTGGGAGATATATTGAGGCATATATAGATGATATCTTGGTGAAGAGTAAAAGATCAGACAAACATATTCTTGATCTGCAAGAAACCTTCCAAGCACTGCATGCTCACAAGATGTTCCTTAATCCCGAGAAGTGCACTTTCAGAGTTCAGTCATAAGGTTTTGTGTTTCATAGTCACCTAGTGTGGCTTGAGGTCAGCCTGGGGAAAGTTAAGGCAATTTTGGAGATGAGCTCCAGGAAGACTACCAAAGAAATTTAAATACTGAATAGAGGTTAGTTACCCTCGAGAGATTCATATCTAGATCGAGGAAAGGAACCTTCCTTTTTGAGCACTAAGAAATGCACCAAAGATGGAGTGATCGAGGAGGAATGCAAAGAGGCCTTCAAGTAACTAAAATACTACCTTGGCTGCCACTACTATTGGTCAAGCCTTAGCATGGGGATGAACTTTACTTATATCGGGCACCAACCCCTTTTGCAATCAGTTTGGGTACTTCTCTGTGAAAGGTGGTGCACAAAGCCATCTATTACACGGTAAGGTCTTTGGCCGACCACTGAATAAAGATATTTTCCAATGGAGAAACTGTCCTATGCTCTTGTCATCTCAGCTCGTCACCATCGGCCATATTTTCAAGCACACAAGATCACGGTTTATAATCGACCAACTTCTGAAGCAAATACTGCAGCGGTTCAAAATATTAGGAAGGTTAGTGAAATGGGCAATCGAGCTCGGGGAACATGACATCGAATATAGGCCTTCGACGGTGATGAAAGCCGTGGTCTTGGCTGACTTCATTGTAGAAATGATCGACCACGAGACCCAGGCTCCTGAGGAAGTTAAGAAGGCTACATGCATCATCCCATCCCCCGACTTGTAGAATCTATATGCTAATGGGTCAGCCACTGAGAAAAAGATCAGTAGCCGGCATTGTCTTACATTCACCATCAGGATGGAAAACCTCAACCGCACTACGTTTTGGAGTCAATGCTACAAACAATGAGGTAGAATATGAGGCGTTGATTGCTAGTATGACTTGCTCGGGGTCTCAAAGTTCAGGACCAACAAACCAACACTGACTCCCAACTGGTGGTCAGACACTAGAATGGGGAGTTTGAAGCCCAAGGGCAAAATATGGTTGAGTATAAGGGTCTGATTGAGAAACTAGCATCAGGATTCCTTTATTTCTCCATTATGAAGATCCCCCACGCAGACAACGAGGTGGCCAACTCTTTGTCAAAGCTTGCATCGTTATTAGACCTTAATGATGACGTGCTAGTCAACCTCCAATACTAGGACAACAAAACCATCGAAGCTCCTCAGGAACATGAGATGCAAGAAATCCAAAAAGAACATTGTTGGATGGATCCCATCCGATAATATCTTCAAGATGGAACCTTGCAGTCTAACCCTAAAGAGGACCAAAAGGTGATTTTCAAGTCGGCGTGATATGTCCCTCCTAGGAGAGAATTTATACAGGAAATCATATGCTCGACCGTATCTAAGATGCCTTTGCCTTTCTAAAGCGAAGTATGTCCTCCGAGAGACACATGAAGGAATTTTTGGAGATCACGTCGGCGGAGTAGACCTTGGAGAAGAGACTCAGACAAGGAAACTATTGGCCGACTTTGTCCAAAGATGCAATAAAGCTGACAGAGAAGTGTTTAGTTTGTCACCGTCATGCCTAAATCAGGGGAAGCCCAGCATCCAGCTCACTCCTGTTGTTATACTGAGACTATATACAATATGGGGAGTCGACATCGTAGGCAAATTCCCTATAGTGGTTGTGTGAAGTTCATTATTATTGAAATTGATTACTTAACCAAATGAGTAGAGGTTGAGCGGTGGCTTGATTACCGAGAGGGCATGTGCGAAGATCATCTTGGTCAATTGTATCCAGATTTAAGATACCAGTTGACATTATTACCGACAATGGTCGCCAGTTTGATAGTCGGGGTTTCAAAGACTTTTGTTCGGAGTTGGGGATTGACCCCAGGCAGAAATCTGTAACGCACCCTAAGGCTAATTGTCAGGTAGAAGTCACTAAAAATATTATCCTACTAGAACTGAAGACTTGAGTAATGTCGGCTGGATCCAGCTAGGTAGATAAGCTCCACAACACCTTATGGGCATACCGCACCACAAGCCGAACACCCACGAGAGAAACCCCTTTCAATTTAACATTTGGTGTTCAAATCGTCATCCCGGTGGAAGTAAGGCTATCGACGCCCTGTACCTCGGAGTTCAACCAAGAGCCGAATGGTGAGAGACTCCGGGCCAAGATGGGTCTTCTAGAAGAAAAAAAAGATATTGTTGTTACCAAGGTTGCTACCTACCAACAAAGGGTCCAGAGGTTCTACAATTCAAAATTCAAACAAGTCATCTTCCAACCTGGGGATATGGTATTAAGGAGAAATGTGTTCCATGGGAACAGGAGCAGAGTTTGGAAGCTGACTCCAATTTGGGAGGGGTCATATATGGTAAAGGAGGTCGTCAAGCCAGAGACCTGCTACCTCGCTGACATAGATGGACAGAGGCTTCCCCGTCCTTTCCACTCCGAACTTCTCAAGCGGTACTATCAATAAAGTAAATGTTTCTGCTACCTTTCCTTTCTAGGGGTCTATTTTTTCTAAAGTCCCTTTGCAATAAGGGTTGAGCTTATGAGCTTGTTCTTTCCCAACAAAGCCCCTTCACACTACGGGTCGAGTTCTAGAAACTCGTAATTTTTCTAAGTCCCTTTGCTCCAAGGGTTGAGCATTGGCGCTCGCTTTAGTCTTATAATTCAGAAACTCTCATTTGAGATTTGCCTCGACCTAAAAGGGGCCTCCTGAGGTCCTTAAGTGCCCATTTTAGGAGTTAAATTTGGCGACCCAATGCATAGGCTTTTGCATCGACTTCGGCCCCCTTTGACGGGAATGGCCTCCACTCGACATCCCTTCTACGAGAGTGGCCTCGACTCCATGCCTCATCATCTTACGCATCGACGATATCTCAACATCGTAGGAACAACATCAATTGAGGACATGGCTCGAAGGTCTAGCAGACCTCGGGAATGAGTGGGGAGGACAAGAACACGGAGATCCTAGAGACCTCAGTAAACTTGGTAAACAAAACAAAGTCTAAATTATTTCATTCCATTTCATTTCATAAGTCAGCAAAATTTCTTGTGTTACAAAGATGGTTAAATGATTTGTCAAAATCACGCAAACTACAAAGGTTACAAGAGCAGACATGAAAATGACTCAAGGCTAGGGATCATCCAAGGTTGGCTCCCTCGCGACCGCATCTCCACTCTTGCAAGAAGCATCATCCTCAGCTCTTTCTAACTTCTCTTTTTTCCCTATCTCAATCCAGAGCTTCAATGCTTCTACATAGTCAATCTCGGCAAGTTTGAGATCGGGACAGAAATGGGCTATTGTCTGAAATAGAGAACCTGTCTAGTGTTGCTTTCCGAATGCCCAATTTAAATTCCTCACTAGCCTTGAACTTTGCCACCACCCTCTCCACCACAGCCTTCTGCTTCTTTTGAATTTGTCTCTAGAAATCATTGGACCTTATGTGGTCGGCGATGGCCTTATTTAAGTCATCATCCCAGTAGGGGCCCTCTCTATAGTTCTAGAAATAGTCTTTCATCCCAACCTCAACTTTCTCCTTGATAATCTCGTCCCGACGAGTCTCCTCATCATCATAAGAATTTTAAGTGATCTTCAGGAGGTCACGGTGTGACCAGATCCTTGTCGAGCTTCTCCTTCTCCTCTAAGAGGAATTAATAAGCGCCTTCAGCATAAAGCTCATCAATCAGCTTCTACGAGGGTGCCAGTTCAATGGAGGTTTTCTCCCATTCATGTCGGTTGCTGCGAGGCTGCCAGTTCAACGAAGGTCATGCTCCAACTTCTTCAAATCCGTGATCTCGACCTTGAGCTTCTCCAGCACCTCACTAACCTGGTTTCCCTCAACCAGCTCCTTGCAAAGGCATCTTGTAGTATGGTCTAAAAAGAAACTGACATTCAATAAGAAGAGATGAAAAATGTCACAAATTTCACAGAAGAAATGCAGCCAAGTATAAGAACCAGGGAAGTGTACCTTCAAAGCGAGCGTTGAGAGCTCGTTGACCAGCTCACCTTTAATGAGACTTGATATCTTAGTCTCAATGGCTGCAGAGCGTGGCACAGAAAAAGCTTCAGCAGTGATCCCTGCGTCAATGAAATGCTCGAAGACAAGGTCCCGAGCCCATTCAGCATTGCCGGTTCCCGCTTTGGCCGTGGGTGCCTCTCTGACACCTCGGGAACCGCCAACTCCGCCCTCAGTGTTTCGAGGTCCCATAATCTCGCTTCTACTCATGAGGCATTCGCCTCTGCCAATTTGGCATTAAAGCTCTTATCCCCTCCCGGCATCGAATGGGAGATATAGAGAGTTTGAGACGGATGTGGAGCTGAGCTGACCATTACTGCCTTGTCCCGACCGACCTTGTTGTTAGCGATAGATCAGGAACACTGAGATCAGGGGATCAAGTCCGACGTCAGCTCTTCCACCTCAACTGAAGGAGAAGCACTCCTCCCAGGAGCTTGGAAAGCCACCCTCACCGTCTTTTTAGGGCAACTTGACTCCCAGACCTCTCTCTTGCTTCGACCCTCCTCGTCCTTCTTCTTCATCTTCATCTTTGGAGAACTAGAAGAAGTGGACTCAGCTTGGGGAGGAAGGGAGACCATCAATTCGTTAATGTCCATTCCGGGACATGCAATCACAAGACCGCATTAGTATACCGTCTAAAGTAATATTGAGGGAAAGTTACGAGATTTCTTTCCTAACTCAAGGAAAAGGTGGTAATCTCAGAGGTTCTTTGGGGTGATCACCCGGCCAAGAGGAACCTTAGGGAAACCTCAAAGAACTTCCAATTGATCTTTCTCCTTAGCGGACTCCTTGAGTATGTGAAAAGATTTTAGTCTTGGGAGCCTGCATGAAGTCAAAACTCTCCAAGGTCGGTTGTAGGAGACAAAGAAAAACTTGTCCTTCCAATCAGGAATGGACGACCAACCGGGACCTAGGAAGGATTTACCACCTCAGGCGTCAAAATAATACTAGACAAGAGATTGGTGAGACCTCATCGAGAAATGAAGGCGAAACCACCTAAGGGTCGGTTTATAGCGAAAATGTTGGAAAATCATAACAAAATCACACAAAACTCGCCACGAATTGGCAGTTAGCTGGGTTGGACATAACCTATGGTACTCCAAAATTTATGAGAAAATGGATGGTAGTGGAAGCGGAGGCCCGGCGACTAAGGCATCTAAATAAATTGGGATCTCTTCATCGGAAGGTTTGTTCACTCTCTTAGTAGGACCAGGAAATCTACTAGTTCATTGTAAGACCCTTACCAAAGAGACCCCATCCCGGAGTCAACTCCGATAGGATCTCAGTGGGAAGGATCCCACACATAGGACCATGGCACTGGACTGCCTTGTTGCCAAGCTAGAGACTTGATGATAGGGTGAGAGCAAACCGCCTCTTCCTTCATACTTGTAGGAGCATGTGGAGGATGGACTGAGGGTTCTAGTCGCTTACATAGACTTGGCTGGAAGTTGAGGAGCCAAGTAAATGTTGTATGGAGTAATGGCTCGATTTATGACTCTCTGAGACCACATGATGATGTAGTGAGCTCTACTTGAGTTCAGGAGCACTTGCAGCAAGAGGGATTCGATCAGCCGGGTGTTGGTGAGTGGGGAAACTTATAAGGTAGCCGGCTGGGGCGCTTAGGAGCTTAATAGATTAGAGTCCAGATGTCCCTTTAGGTTTCTTCAGTTGTAAAGACTATTGGGAGTCTGTTGTCACTTGAATAGGGGTAAGGCCTACAAATACTCTTGTATACACATTGTTTGAGTCAAGCGAATAAAAGAGAAGTAAGTGTAAAACTTAAACTTGTCTTGCCTTGTCGTGTGTGTGCTTGTGTGGTTTCTCTCTTCTTCTACTATCAAAGTTCTTTCAGTTGCCTTAGAACTTAGGTGAAGGAAGAAAGATTCAGTTGAGTTAAGTTTGGAGACTTAGCTGCCATCACAGGGAGCTCTTGGTAAGGAAAGAGCAAAGTTTTAAGGTAACCACTTCACCCTGTGACAGTTTGGTATTGGAGACATGTCAGATGGCAAAGATGACACCAATAAGCGACTTGCACGGCTTAAGATAATCATTGGGACTGTTCCTGAAGGACCCCCCATTTGTCCATGGTGGATCGATACCACTCCTTTCTGAATAAGGTGGTCTCTCTCAGGGACTTGGTTGATGAATGATTCGATAAGTTGGCCCAGTGGCAAATTGCCTGTGAGGCACTTTTTGAAGGAGAAATGAAATGGATGGAAGCAGAGATTATCTCTTTCAGAGGGATGCAAGCTGGAAGTGCATCCTATTGACAAATGCTTGAAGGTAAAGTCCCACAAGAACAAAAGCGCCTTTGTAGGAGCGAGAGGCTAAGGACTTGGAGAATTTCATCTAGGATATGGACCAATACCTTGGATGGCGAAGGTCCAAGAGGCGGGCGTGTGTCGCTAGTGGGCATATACTTGACGGAGATACAAAACTCACGGTGGTGAACTCACCAAGAGAATGACTAGCAGAATAGGTGGGAGTCCATTCAAACTTGGGATGAATTGAAGAAAGATATCTGGGAGCAATTTCTTCCTAGGAACACAACATGGGTTGTGTGGATCATGCTCAAGAAACTAAAACACACAGGCACTGTAAGAGACAATGTGAAGTAGTTCACATCTCCCAAGCTTGACATCAAGGATATGTCGTAGGAAGGCAAGCTATTTAACTACCTTTACGGGAAACTGCAAGGGTGGGCTCAGTTGGAAGTGAGACAACAAGGAGCGAAGGATCTTGCATCTTCTATCACTGCAGCTGAAGACTTGGTTGATTTTTTTTGGTGCCAACCTCTCTGCTGGAAACAAGGTGAAGGCCAAGCCCAAGGAAAAGGTCAATTTCGTGAAGGACTTCACGTAGCGATCGCAGGGTGAGCGGCATGAAATAGCGAGTTTCAACACAAAACAACGCAACCAAGGACCAAAGATGGGCTGCTTAATATGCAATGTACCATATAAAGCTCATAACTATCAAAAGCAGGAGAAAATCTTAGCACTGGCAGTCGAGATAGACAGTAACCCGAGGCAACCAACTCGGGTCAATCCCCTACAACTCCTCAATATGATAAGGTCAGTATAAAACACTACCCCTTCTCGGCTTCTCTTTATCAAAATCGTGTTGAATGGAAAGATAGTTGAGGCCATGGTGGACACTGGCGCCACTCAAAACTTCATATTAGAGAGGATGGATTCGGCACTGGGCTTGGCTCTCAGCAAGGACAAAAGCCATATAAAGGCGGTGGTGAACTCGAAGGCTCAACAAGTGGCGGAATGGCACAAGTGGTGCCAATGAAAGATGGAGGATAGAACAGGAATATGAATCTTCTTGTGGTACCTTTGGATGACTTCGATGTCATCTTAGCTAATGATTTCCTAATATTGACTAAGTTTGTAGTGATGCCTCATATGGGTGGGATATTTATCATGGATAAAACATAGCCTTGCTTCTTTGCTGGAGTGCAAAAGAGCAAGTCAAAGCTCTTGTCTGCGATTCAATTGGAGTTGGGTCAAACGGGGTGAACCAACTTACCTTGCTGCCTTGCTGGAGATAAAGGCAGACAAAACTATCATGATCCCAGATGAGGTTGCGGCAGTGTTGAAAGAGTTCGTAGATGTGATGCCCAGTGAACTCTCCAAGTTACTACCACCTCGTCGCATAGTAGATTATCAGATTGAGCTTAAACCATGTGTGAAGCCTCCGGGGAAGGCTCCTTATCGTATGCCCCCATCAAAGTTGCAAGAGCTCATGGAGTTGGTAGATGCCAGATACATACAATCTTGAAAGGCCCTTTTCAGAGCACTAGTCCTCTTTCAAAAGAAGCATGAATGAACTTTGGGACTTTCCATCGACTATCGAGCCTTGAACAAGATAACTGTAAAAAACAAGTATCCTGTTCATTTTGTTCAAGACCTTTTTAAAACCCAGAGATAGAGCAAAGGCGTCTTGCTTCACAAAGCTAGACTACGATGGAATACATTCAAGTGAGGATTCTTTGAAGGAGGTAAGGTGAAGACCAAGCTGTGTCACTCGATATAGCTCATATGAGTTTTTAGTTATGCTATTTGGCTTGACTATATCGATTAGTTTGTTGTTGTGTATCTTGTGATGTAGTTATCTATAGTGATTCATGGGATGACTACTTGTCCCACCTCAAGGTTGTGTTGTCTAGGCGGAGGACACATCAATTATACATCAAAATTTGGACAAGTCTTTGACTTCACCCAAAGAGAGCATCATGTTCTTGGGTCATGAATCTATAATTAATGGTGAAGTGTGGATAAATGGCGGAAGGTCAAGGCAATCTTGTAAAGACCGGCCCGAGCTAAGGTAAGCTGAAGCTTGGGCTCCTTTCTCGGTTCGGCTAACTATTATAGAAAGTTCATCAAGGGCTATTCCAAGAAGGTAATTCCTCTTACGAATCTCTTGAAGAAAGATCAGACCTAGCGTTGAACGGATCAGTATCAGAAGACTTTTGAGACACTCAAGTAGGCTGTTGCAAGTGAACTTGTGTTGAAGCTGCCTAACTTCGACTAACCTTTTGAAATTTACACGAATGCTTCCAACAAGGCTGTGGGAGGAGTTCTTGTACAGGAAGGGCATCCAGTTGTCTCACGCCCCGACTCGTATTCCGGGCCTCGAGTACGTGCATAGATCCGTCGTAACCAAGTGGAGGCGCACCCAACTCAGATACAAGACTTAGATGACCATAGCAGATAACAAATAACAACCAAATAACTAAGATAATATAAAAAATAGTCATAGTCACAATCAAAATAAAATCGAGGTTCATGTACCCTATAATAATCTTGGCTCTACAAGGGACCTATAAAGAAATATCTATCACATAAAGAAAATAAAAGAAGTCCTCAAACCTCTGCAAGCTACCCCATGCCTCGTACGGCTCCTGAGCTCGAGTCACCTACTCCTGCAAATACCTGAGCTTTCAAATGGAAAGCCCAGTAAGTACCCCTGCGGGGGTCATAAAACCATCATAAATAACAATAGTATGATCAACAATCATAAATCAAACAATAGCAACTTGCCCCTCAAATTCTAGCCATAGGATCTACCACAAACAATAGCAACGGTAACGACTCCTAATTACAACAGCTCTTAAGCTCTAAGAAGAGTTCCAAAGGACGCTCGGAAAACGTCTCCCCCTACCAGTATCAACAACATACGCTGGAGAACTTCGACCCCTCGGTAAATGCGGCCTTAGGTGGTATATTCGGTAGTACCACCTCTCATATGTGTCGACATGACCAATGAATCATCCCCATTGTGGGTAGGACAACTTTGAGTGGCGTCCCTCACGGGTATGGCAAGCGAAGCGCCGAGGTATCCCTCCCTGAATGTTTCCCAAATGGAGCCCCACGCTTATTTGTCAGGGTAGAAGACTAACAACAAATCAGGGATTCCAACATCCCAAAAATAATCAAACATGCTCAACAGGAATCCAAAACAACCAGAAAAGCATGTATGAACTCAACAGATCAAGTCAAAGAAAATATTATGAACCAAAAGAGCATAATAATAATAACAAGAAATGCTCCGAAGAGTAGGCACTAGGCAAGCATACTTACCCCTACCAGCGGTATCTTGAATCACCCAGGAATTCCTACTGTTACGTCTCTACGTCGAAATCTAATAATAGAACTATATCTGTATCGGCGATAGTTATATAGCCTAGATGTATATGTATGATGCCTTATTGAGCCATATCCTATTCTAATGGACCCTTTATCTCATGTCAGTTTCTTATGAAATGTTTGAATCCCCACCCCTTTTACAAAAAGGTTGCCATGTCCTGGTGGTTAGGTATTCTACTACACTTGAGAGGCCTTGGGTTTGAATCCTCATCCCCTCCCTTTTCATTTCTGTCTCTTTTATAACTTGGTTAGGCCTAGCTTATATTATATAATTAGATTTCTCTATTCAATCATAAAAATGATGAGCACCATAGTGGCTAAAGAACATCATATATGGTTGGTGGTCTCTGGTTGTAATCCCCACCCTCACATAATTTTTTTGTTTCTCTTTTTTTTTATTTTTTTTACTAGCCCACTTTAAACCTGATTTGACCAATACCCTTAATTGGCTGGGACCCAATCTCAACTTGATAGGACCACATTTCCCTTAAATCAATTGGGCTTGGTTCAAGTTAGTTGGTTAGGTTTGGATTAGTTCTTAGACTTGATAATGTCCATGTCAACTAGTTAGGCCCAACTTAGTTGATTTGTAATTGACTAAACAAAGCCAAACTCCTTAAACCTGACTAAACCAGTAAACTTGATTGGCCTAACCCAACCAGTTAATCCAAATTGATTTAATTTGAGTAGACCAAGTTCAATTTGTTTGAAGCTGGTTAAGCCTAACCACCAATCCCCAACTTGATTTCTTTTAACTAATTAACTCTAATCAATAATCCAATCTCAATTAATCTAATCCATTAATCTAATTTGATCTGATTACTATGCGCGTCCCTCTCTTCCTCTCTATCTCTCCACCTGGGTTCATCTTGTCGGACAGTTCCTCACCGACACGAGGGAGTGGAGCTCCGGTCTTACACGGTGGTCGCCGGTGGTGCGCAGGTGGACAACCCCCCTCCCCCCCCCTCCCATCCCGTGATCCTCGCCGTCAGAGGGGTGCTTGCGCGCCGTGAGTGCCTTCCCGGGTTGAGGGTGGTCACGTCCTCATCTGCAGCTCGTCGAAGCACACCCGTTTCCGACGACTTCCCTTCTCTTGCCGCTCAGTCCCTCTTGGAGCTCTAACCCATGTCTACTCTCTACTATGCAAGCATAACAGAAGTATAAAGGGACAGGGAACTCACAGGAGGCCATTGACGGAGCTTCGGTAGCCGTGACAGTCCTGGTCGTGTGATGGCGTGCTTGTGGCTCTCCGACGATCTTTCGATGCCTCTGCTCGAGCCTGAAAGCCGTCGGTGGACAAGGAACAGGAAGGAAAAAAAGACTGTCGCTCACGGTGGTGATACTTGGCTTCGGTGGTGATTGTGCAGAGCTCCAGTGGCGTGTCCATCTACTTATAGGGCTTGCGAGGATAGACGCGGTGGAGATCCCACTGATGGTGGCCATACAAAACGGAGTCTCAGGCGTCATTTACGCGTGAGATCACCGGAGACGATGGCTAGCAGCAGTGGCCTTGATAGAGGCGACGGCTGTAGTGTCGTCTCGGGATTGAGTCTTGATCTAATAAACGGTGGATCCCTTCTCCCATGCCTCAGATCATAGACTTGCATGGATGGCCGATTGAGATCGCATCTTGATGAATGGTCAGATGAATCTCAGCTGCCTCAAGCTGAAAGGGGATTCCATATGAGTGGCTAAGATCACTCCATCTGATGAGAACAATCGAGCGGCGCAGAATCAACTCCATGCCTCGAACTTAATCTAAAATCGAAGATGGACGGCCGTGATTAGATCATCCCATCTAATGAAATCAAATGGCAAGATTTTCTCCCCCTGCCTAGAACTTATACATTTATCGGAGATCAGTGGCTCAGATTATTTCATCTTAATCAAAGGAATGGAGAGTCAAGATTGCTTTTGGTGCTCCGAACTTACGCACCATCACATGATCATTAAATCTCAGCCGTTGGTTCCCTTTAATACACTCTCTCTGTATAAGCTCACTCGTGGCTTGCAAATAGCCTCTTGATCTTTTCTAGGTTACACTCAAGTCCTCAAAATTTCTAAAATTACTAAAAGGTCTTTGATCTTCCCGATTAACCCTAATTAAGGGATTAATCAATTAAATTCCTCTTTTCCAAATAAACTAAGATTTGGGAAATTACTTTAGTTACCAAACTAATTAAATAAAATTTAGAATCAATTTATTCCAATAAAATCTTGGATTTTACAAGTTGCCTTCGAAAGATGGAAACTTAGAGGTCTTGGGAAGCAGGAAGGTACTCTATTCCCAAGAAGGAAATGTTGGTGGTGATCCATTGTCTCCAAGGTTAGAGGGCGTATCTTCTCGGCACCAAATTCACCATAAAGAATGACAATGTGGCAAACACATATTTAGTCACACAGAAGAGGCTATCTCTGAGGCAAGCTTGCTGTCAGGAGCTCGTGCTGGAGTATAACTTTGAGTGGCAGCATAAGCCAGCGCGGCACAACTTGGTTGTGGATGCACTCAATTGGAAGGCAGTACTGGAATATGTAAGTGCTTTGTGGTAGGTTGAGACGTACTTCCTTGAGCGCATTGGGGATGTGGCAGAGAATAACGACCAGTACCAAAGTTGATCGCATACGTGAAGGAGGGTGTCTTGTAATAATACTAGATCGTTGATGGGTTTCGCCATACAAAGGGAGGTAATCTCTTTGTGCCACGGAAGGGTGGGTTGCAAAGAGAGATGCTCTGGGGGACCTATGACACTAAATGGGTAGGACATCCAAGCCATGAGCGGATGACGGTGCTTCTGTCCTTGCACTACTACTGGCCCAACATGTGGGAGGATATTAAGTCTTATGTGAAGACTTTTTTATTTGCCAACAAGAAAAACTTGAGCGGAGGAAAGAAGCGGGACTTCTACAGCTTCTACCAGTCCCAAATAGACCTTCGTAGTCCATCTCTATGGACTTTACTTCTAGTTTACCCAAGGTAAAAGATGTGACCTCGGGGAAGGTTGTTGTGGGCAAGTTCTCTAAGTATGTTGTCTTCATACCTACCCCAATAATATGCATGATAGAGCTTTCGCCAGAGCTTTTCTTTGCCTATGTGGTGAAGTACTTTAAGCTACCGGAAGATATTGTGAGCAACAGGGACGCTCCCTTTATGGGCAGATTTTGGACTCCATTTTTCGATATATTGGGATCCGAGCTGAAATTTTCCACAGCCAATCATCCACAAACACAGATAGAATGCATCAATGCCTTATTGGAGGAGTACTTAAGGCATCTTTTTACAACCTCACAGAAGAACTGGCTGGAGTTCTTTGGATGTAGCTCGATTCTCATACAACTACAACAATCTTACGCAATAGGAAAGAGCCCTTTGAGGTTAGCTATTGGCTTCCAACCAAGGGGTTACATGAAGTTGCCAAATAGTCCACTAGTGGGAAGTGTCTAGCTGACCTATCACCTTGTATGGGTTTGCAAGAGCTACTTGATGAGGCGTGAGATAGTCTCACAAAGGCAATGAGGCGAATGAAGAAGTATCTGAGACCAAGGGCGGAGACCTTTAGAGTTCTCTGATAAGAGTTCATTTTACTATCTTTTTATATGATATTTGCATACACCTAGCATGTAGTTTAGATGAGATGTAGCCTTTCGGTACTTAAAATTTGTTGATTTTGTGAAACAAGACATACCCGAGGCAAATTAATGAAAAGTTCAAGTTTTGAGACAATTGGGCGAGAATCAAGAAGAAGAACCTTCAAATGAAGAATGGATGGTTCCGCAAGAATCGAGCGGATCCCATATGATCCGCAGGACAATTCGAGCCTTTTCTTGACCCCGTCTGAATTTGGAATCGACAAGCCAATATTGCTGGACGACTCCGTTTGGTTCATAGAAGAGGTCATCCACTTTGAATATAACCACAAACGGCCTGGTCAGGATTCTAGATAAGGCCGTCCGTCTTGAAGGAAAGCATGAAACGGAGCCGTCAGATGTCTGGAGGAGGTCATCCAGCTTGGGGATCTTGATTTAAAAGCACCAGATAAGCCCGTGTTTTTCCAGATGGTCACGTCTATATCAAATATGAAGTCCTTAATCGACCTAGTTGAGCTTAAATGCCTTGGAAACAACACTCTGATCCACTGGCGTTTAGGACTATAAATATCGAAGTTTAGGGTTTTGAGAGCAGCTTATAATCCCATTCACCACCCTTGGAGGCTCTCATCAACCCATCTTCACCCATCTATTTTCTAGGACACACTAGTGGAGGAACGAGTGTCGATCAACGGCAGAGCAATAAGGGTATACACCAACGGTCCTCGCTAATGGTGGAGGGAACGACGTATCACCTTCTTATGTTTAATTTTGCATTTATTGTTGTATCTGCTCTGTGTTCCCCTCTAATGGGGAACTAAGTCCTTGGGTACTTACGTATGAATGACTCTTGGGTCAGGGTTTTAATGCACGATATTAATTTTTATGTTGTTTAATTGATTGTTGTTGGATTAAGATTTGTTGAGTGTATTCATTGTATTGAGTGCCTACGTTGCAACAGCCCAGGCAGTCAATAGGTTTATACGAGGGCTAGAGCTAGAGCCTCCTCGTATTAAAACTTTGAGAGTCATGAGCACGCCGAGAGATCAGGTGTTTAGGAGAGTGACTCCTTAATATATATATATATATATATATATATATATATATATATATATATATATATATATATATATGATAAGGTAAGGTCGACCGGATACACTGTTCATTTGCAGTCGCCTCCCATTTGGCCACCTGGAGCATGCTTGAAAGATTTCCATTCTTATGGATGTAAAGAACATCGAAAAATAAGCTAGCATGTCAATTTTCATACAATTTGGGAACTTGTAGAATATTCATCTTAACGGGTGAAAATTTATAGAAATCTTACCAGTTCAAAATTTCAACCGTTAAGATGAATACCTTACAACTTCCCAAATTGTATGAAAATTGACATGCTAGCTTATTTTTTGATGTTCTTTCCATCCATACGGTTGGATTTCCTCAAAACACTGTGCAAGTGGGCCAAAAAGAGGCGACCGCACTTGCACAGTGATAAGGCCGACCGCACCATATCATGACCCTATATATATATATATATATATATATATATATATATATATATATATATATATATATATATATATATTATTCCCTTGATTCCCCAAAGTAATAGATTTCCTAAAACCTTGATAAGCGCTCGATTGATCATATTTTTATAGCATTTTCTTGTATACTATGCATATGAATTGGAGTAGTTTTAGCCCATTAATATTTAATTTGTGTTAATTTTCTCTTATAGGGCATTAGAGAGCCTCAAGCATCAAAAGGAAGAAATTCGACATCATTTCAGGCATAGAAGGAATCAACTTGAGACACTGCAGAAATCCTTAAAAAGCAGCACAGATCAAAATTTTATTACAAGAGCTACAGGACTGCAAATCAAATCTCCACCATTTAAATTGAAGATCAACAAGTCAGGAACATTCAGTTAAAATTTTAGATCAATCTGACATAAAATGGTCATCTGAACGTTTGATGAAGACAGCGTGATGTAGAAATCACATGCGTCTTGGATTTCGCACAATGGCATACGCGCATACGCGCGCTACCACGGCGTAGAAAAATCAACTATCTTGGCGCGTAATGTGCATTGTAAGACGGGCGTATTGGGGCCCAATCTTCACTATTTTTCAGCCCAGATTCGACAAACAAGGACCCAAAATGTGTCATATAGTTTTCTATCATAAAATGAATTTTTGGTCGCTGAATTATAGTATATTGTTCATATTGGTTCCTGTATTATGAAAATGTTCAGTATGGTTCCTGTATTTTCAGATTTTTGGCAATTATGGTACCTGGCGCTAACGTGGCAGCCACCTGGTATACATGCTGAATACTATATATTTAATTATGACGTGGCAGCTAACGTGGCATGCTGACTTGGCAGCGAATTTGAATTTTTTAATATGTTAATAAATTAATGTTGGCGTGTCAACTGGCATGGCATGCTGATGTAGCATAAAAATAAAAGAAATGATAAAAAAAAAAAATCTAAAAGAATTCTAAAAAATCCAGTTAGAATTATGAAAAATTCTAAAAAATTCTATAGAAAAATCCATTTTTAGTCACTCGCATGCAGAAGTGGCATGCCACGTGTCAAAAAAATTAAAAAAAAATTCTAAAAAAATATGATTAGAATTCTAAAAAATTATAAAAAATTCTAAATTAAAAATTAAAAAATTTTTAAAAAAAATTAATAGGATTTTTTAACGTAATCAAAACCAATCAACCTTGAAAAATAGTAAAAAAATGTGCTTATATGTTATGATTTTTGTAATTAAGGTTATTAAGGTTTTGAAGAAGTTGGAATGGTTTTCAATTGTTCCTTTTATATTTTTTCTAACATTTCTTACTATTTTTCTATTTTGTTTGTTGTGATTTCTGAGGGCATTTTTTTTTAGAATTTTTTTAGAATTTTTTAGAAATTTTTTTAAAATATTTAAAATTTTTAGAATTCTAACCAGATTTTTTAGAATATTTTTTAAAAAAATCTTGTTTAATTTTTAGATTTTTTTAGAATTTTTTTATTTTCTTTATTTTTTAGAATTTTTAGATTTTTTTATTTTTTAAAAACTACAATTTTTGAGAATTCTAACCGGATTTTTAAGAATTTTTTAAAAACTCGTGTTTATTTTTTTTAGATTTTTAATTCTTTTTAGATTTATTTTAGAATTTTTAAGAATTTTTTAGGATTTTTTTAGAGTTTTTCTCATCGAGCGAAGGGTACGAAATAAATCAGATTGATTTTTCGATCAAGAGTACTATGTAAAACCTTCGGTTTTTTTCCTCTTCCTCTATCCCTATTCCATAGGTACAGCGTTTGAATCAATAATTGTTACAATTTTTAAGTATTTCATTTTATTTTATTTTTGACATGTGGCATGCCACATAAGCATGCCACGTCAACATAACTAAAGTGCCATGCGGTTGTGGCATGGCACATCATTATTACATGATTAATATTTAGGTGTTCAAATATTTTGCCATATCAAAATGTTACATGAGATTCCCCGTCATATTAAAAAAAATCATGTATTCAGCCTGTATGCCATCTAGCTGCCACGTCAGCCCTAGGGACCGTAATTGCCAATTCTCTGAAAGTATAGTGGCCGTATTGAACATTTTCATAATATAGGGACCAGAATGAACCATATACTATAATATAGGGATTAAAAATGCATTTTTGCCACGGAAAGCCTATATATACATGAAAAATTAGGGTTTTGAGCATCTTTGGACCATCCCCTTTGGGGGCTACTCCTTTGGTCATCATCACCATCTCTCCCACACACCATCAACTAGGGCATCAAGCTTTATCGTCAAGGCTTCTCGGCGGCGAGGTCTGGAGGAGAATTTGCGGCACCAATAGTAGAGGGAACATCTGATTGAAGTTTATTTGTTTATTATATCGATGTTTTCTCCTTTATTTGAATTAGATTTGTATTTATCTTTGATGGGTGATAAGTGTTCATTTGAGCATAATTTTATACCATATTCTTGTATGCTTTGCATGTAATTGTGAGGATTTTTGGCCCACCGATACTTAAATATGTTTATTTTGATAAACAGGGCAAGATATCAGGACCCCAGAAGAAAGGAAGCTTATCGACGGAAATTGAGGCCGAAAAGAAGCATTCCTGGAGGAAAAACCCAGGCATACGGGCTTCCATACGGCCCGTATGGACCTGGAGAATCGAAGACAATACAAGTGATCTCTTTTGGGGCTGCACAGTACCCTATATGGCTTAAACGGGCATCCATACAGTCTGATATACGGTCGTATGGATTCACCTGGAAGCTATATGGGATAGTATATGGCCCATATACGGGCTCATATATGGCCCGTATATGGGCCTGTATGTCATAAGTTCCCAGCAAATCTGCAGACCTAGAAAGGGGCAAAATGGTAAATCTCACCCTAAGAACCCTAGAGGTATAAAAAGCCAACTAATGAGGGCTTAGAAGGGGAGGAGGTATCTTGGAAAAAGGGTTGGTTTTGAGTAGAGCTTAGGGATTTTCATCTTCAAGCCATTTGAGCAAGAAAAGGGGAAGACATTGAGGAGGAATTAAGGAAGCTATCAACGGTGTATGCAATAGTCTCTTCCCTTATGGTTTCTTTGATCGTTTCATCTTTGTAGTGTATTGTTGCTCTCCTTTCATGGAGGGCTAATTTTGTAGATGCTTGGATGATTGATGAACCCTTGGACATGATTTAATTGATGTTATTTCTCCATTCTTGAATGCTTGGTTGAATTCATGAGTCTATTGGATGTTTTAATGTAAGTGAATCTCTCTACGTTGGGACCGCTCAGAGGGATTTTCATAGTCCATATGGGGGAAGAAGAGAACGCCTCCTCGTGTGTAGACCATCTCCAATAGAAAGGATTGTGAATTCGTAGGGAACCCGGGTATTAAGGAGAGCAAGCCCTTTAGATGTATTATTCCTATAATCTTTCCAAGAATTAGGTTCCCCTAAACGTTATCGATAAGGACACTAGGATTAGTAATTCGCCTCGAGGACCCTTGGCGAAGAACCAACCTAGTGTTAAGATAGAGAGTATCATCCATCCCTTAGAAGTCCAAGGGGGATTCAATTATCCAAACATCCCCTTTTTATGATTGTTTGATCTCAAGAACAATTTGATTTCCTTGTTTGTGTCTACAATTTCTTAGCTTAAAGTTTAGTATAATCACTCACATTTCGGATCGATTAGATAGTAGATGAGCAGTGGGTAATAGTACTTCCATCTCCCTGAGAATCGATAACCCGACCTTTGAGTCCACTATTATTATTTGATTACGACCCATACACTTGCGGTTGCATCGCATCAAGTTTTTGGCGCCATTGCCGGGGAGAATTTGACTACTAGGAAAGCTAGGAGTGTACTAATTTAGTCATTTTTCTTTCTTTGTTTTGCTTTTCATTCAATTGAAACTCTGGATACTAATCTTCACTCTTAATAAATTTTGTTGGGAGGTATTGATTGCATGACCCGCAAAAATTCTAGAGGATTACTTTTAGTGGATAGTGAGATTGAGAGAACTCTGCATCGGAGATTTAGAGAAGGGGAAAGAGTACTTCCGGGATCCTCTTCAGAATCAGAAAACTTCACTCCTATTGAAGCTCTTGGTAAATTAAGAGAAGTGCCCATTATGGCCGAGAGAAGGCAAACATTGTCAGAGTATGAGAGATCTCACTACACAGGGGAGGAACTCAGTATCCATCCTCCCAATGTTAATATGAACAATTTTAAGATCAAGGTAAGTACAATGAACATGATTCAGAATTTAGCTCAATTTGATAGGAGGCCAGATGAAGACCCCCATGACCATCTAGCAAAATTTATCCAAATAAGTAACATGTTCAAGATTAATGGAGCTTCTAATGATGTAATTCGCTTGAGACTCTTTTCGTTCAGTTTGAGAAAAGTAGCTTATAGATGGCTTACCTCATTACCTTCTGGCTCTATTCATACTTGGGCCGAGATGCTTGATAAATTTTTGGGCCGCTATTTCCCACCAAGCAAGGCCGCAAAGTTAAGGTTGGACATCTAAGCCTCTAAGCAAAGTCTAAGCAAAGTCCCACCGAGATATTTTTTGAGGCCTATGAGAGGTACAAGGATTTGCTCCGACATTGTCCACAACATGTTTTAGACCCTTGTGCTAAAGTTCAAACTTTCTATAATGGGCTAAACAACTCAACTAGGCAATTGTTGGATGCCGTCGAACGCGGGTCAATGGGGAACAAATATCCGGAGGATGCCGAGCAAATCTTCGAAGATATGGCTAGTAATGAAGCCTATTGGTCTACAAGGGGAAAGCATGTGAAAATAGTTGGATCCATAGATGAAGCCACAATCTCTGATCCAATTCTTGGTGAGAAGTTTGATATGCTAACAAGGAAGATTGAGCTACTTACGTCCAATAATAACTCAAAAGCGGCCACATTGATGTTTTGCAAATACTTGTGGGAGAGGACATGAAGCATCAAGTTTTCCCAATTGTGAGCACCAAAATGGTCCCCATGGATAAAGTACAATATATGGGAAATGCTCAAAGGCAATCGGATGGTCAATATCGACCATATGCTCCTAAATGGACCCATCCGGCATTGTCCTATGGAAATCCACAAGCGGGGCAATACCCTCCCGGCTTTCAACACCCTCCAAAGCTGCAAGAAAGAAAACCCAACATAGAGGAGTTGATCTTGAAGTACATGTAGAGAAATAACACTACAATTCGGAATCTACAAGCTACAGAACTTGGAGAATCAAATTGGGCAAATTGCAAAGGCTCTAGACGAAAGACCACAAGGTAGTTTGTCGGGCAATAAGGAGGAGAACCCTAGGGGAGAACAATGTAAAGCTATCACATTAAGAAGTGGAACGGAGGTGGAACTCCCTATCTCAAAGCCTCTAGCAACCACTCCTATTGAAATTAAAGACTCCGAGCCCATTGTTAATTCCGAAGAGGAGAAGAAGGGGAAGGAGAAAATCATAGAGATACCATCCATACCTCCTTATCAACCTCAAGTTCCTTATCCTGCGAGGTTGAAGAAAGACAAAGATGCCCAGTTAATAAAGTTCAAAAGTATGTTGAAGCAACTACACATAAACATGCCGTTTGTAGACGTTCTAGCTCAAATGTCGAAATATGTGAAGTTTATGAAGGAGCTTCTCTCCAACAAGAGGAAATTGGAAGACGTAGGTGTTGTGACACTGATTGCTCAATGTTCGGTAGTTATCCAACAAGTTATGCCAAAAAAAATTGAAGGATCCGGGTAGCTTTGTTGTCCCTTGTGTACTTGGAGAAGGGGTCACAAAGAAGGCATTGGCAGACTCCGGGGCAAGCATCAATGTGATGCCTACAAACTGTATATGAAACTCGGCCTCAAAGAACCAAAGCCTACAGGAATGACACTACAGCTAGCTGACAGATTTGTGAGAAGACCGAAGAGAATAGCTGAAGATGTACTCGTTCAGATCAGTCAATTTGTCTTCTGGGCCGACTTCGTACTTCTAGATGTTGATGATGATGTTGACGTCCCTATCATTCTTGGGCGTCCTTTCCTCGCCCCCGCTCAAGCTCTCGAGGACTATGCACAAGGCAAGCTTGCATTGAGGGTGGGAGATGAAGAGGTTATATTTCAATTACCTGATGCAATGCGGCACACAATGGCTCAAGATAATACCTCATATTGTCTTAACGAGGTAGATATGCTCACTTCCAAGTGCATGGAAGACTTGCTAATGGTGGATCCATTATACCCTTGTTTGGGGAAATAAGAAGCGCAATCAGAGGAGATCCAAGAAAATTCCACCTCATCAATGGTCGAAATGGTGAAAGTAAAGAAGAAGAAGAAAAAATTCAATCTCCCTACGATATGCTAGAGAAAGGTGAAGGAGAAAGGAATAAGCATGGAATCCTCCACTCACAACACGTCTAAGGAAAGCCCAGGTATGGATGACAACAATTGCTCAATTTATGCCAACTTGGGAATGTGTTTATTTGGATGATGCTTCAAGGGAGGACTTGATGAGAGCTTCAAGGTATTTGAACCCCCCAAAAGATAAGGTGAAGGTACGTCAAGCTAGTGACGTTAAACAAGCGCTTCTTGGGAGGCAACCCAAGTTTTTGAAATTTTCTTTCTCTTTAGTTGCAATTTTCTTTTGATTAGTTAGATTGTGTGTTTGGAATAAATGAATGAGATGTTTCATATCAGTTTTCATACTATCTTGTATCATCCTGTTGGTTATTGTTCATTCATAGCCCTAGATTCATAATTGTTGTTAGGTAGCTCGAGGAAGGTTCGAGTGGCATCCTAGATTGGCTGCGTAAGCCAAATCCAGGTCCATACAGGAGGCTATCATACGACCGTATGACCCTACCAGTAAGCTATATAGGGTATACGGCCCGTATACGGGCTCGTATGGGGTCGGCCAAGGGCACAAATTGGAGCCCTATAAAAGCCGCCCCCTCATTTCTTTTTTATAACCTAGCCGACCCCACCCCTCTCCGAACCTCTCCTCATCGGCGTGACTTCTCTTCTTGATTTTGGGCTTTCTTCTTCCCTACGTATGATCTCTAATGGTTTGATTTGTTGATTTAGTTCATCTTCTCCATGTTTAGAACCCTAGGGATTGAATGAATGAATCTTGAATGTATGGGTGATGAATTTATGTTCTTGCATCGAATTTTTGTCGCAATACTTTGATTAAAGGCATGTTTAAGGTTTAGGATGTGAAATAGATGTAATTTGGATGTAAATGGGGCAAGAAATCACCATGGCCGCCGGCACCGCCGCACCCAGGTACATACGGGCCATATACATGCCCATATAGCTCCTAGGCAGAGTCATACGGGCCGTATATCAGCCCATATGGAAGCTCGTATAAGGCAAATTAAGGGCTGTAGTGCGCATTCTTCATTGCTTTTTCAATATTTTCTTTCGCACTAACACCCATTTCAATTATTTTGCAAACATGCCTCAAAAGCTCATCGCCTCGAAGAAGCGCAAGACCGGAGAGGGTTCCTCCTACGGCGTACCACAGTTTGAGAAGGAGCTCTTCCTCCACCGCTACCATCGTTTGACCGCCAAACCCTTCGGGCGTACATATTTTATAGATTGGCTGGTGGCACTCAACTCGGGATTGCGGATCCATCAACCACGAGGTGTTCCGCGAGGCTACCTTAGAGGTCCTAAGCACTTTTGAGGCTGACAGGAGCGCCGTATCTGAGCGATCTCTCACCGCCATATCGTTTCAGCTCTTCGGGGAGTGAAGGACCATGAGCTATACTCGGTTTTCCATGTACATGGGATTCTACGATCGCGAGGCCATAGACACTCGTGAGTACAGAAAGCTCCTTCACCGTCTTCCCCGAGCACACCATCACGACCATAAGGTATCGGCTTCAGCTTGGGGGGCGCCACGGGAACAACAAGGCATCCCTCATGAGCGATCCGGTTCACCGCTACATCCACACCCTGATCAGCCGCACCCGAGGTACCAGCAGATGATCCTACCTTCTGAGGATTGAGACGTATCTTGTTCTAGGCGTTCATGAGTCTTTACTTTCTTGTGTTACCTTTATTTTCTATTTAGTCATTCTTAGGACTTATCTCTTTTATTTGTGCATCGTTGTACCAGTTAGCAAGGGCATCGCCCTGCTAAACTTATCTTTGTTTTTACTTTCTGTGGACTCCTTTGATTTCCTATTATCTCTTTTGTGGAATTATGATGATTTTTCCTCTCTTGCAGATTCGGAACTTGTATCGACATCCCCCGGTAATGTCCAAGCATTAACTTCATGGAAATCAATTGGCACATCAAATTAATCGGGGAAGTTTTACTTCACCTTTCTCCATGCAAATTTAATTTTGGAATTACTGCATACATTGATGATAATGTACATTTTTAAGTGTAGAGATGGGTGGCTACTCATGTCTTTGTGCATCTATAGCAAGTCTTTAAGTGTGGAGATAGGTAGCTATTAGTGAAATTCATTCCAAATCTTTATTCATGACTAGCATACCTCGATGAAGGCCCTAAGGAAAAATGTTGGCACACTCTATTTCTAGGGCACCATCTTAGCACATAATTTTGTTAACTTCTCCTATGAAACGCCATGGGCACTTAGAGAACATCTTTGTGATACTGATGATTTTTAGAGACAATAGATAACACATTGCCATGTTCTCTTAACTTTAATAGCTAAGCATAATCTTCAATGGCTCGAAGAGATTTAGTGGCACTAGTTCAAATCTTTGACCCCTCATAATATGACCTAGTGAACAAGTAAGGGAAGAATATAGTAGTTGTACATAATAGTCATGAAGGGATAAAGACAGTGTTCCGTTGCTTGTTGTGATGAAGTAGTTTGGGGTTATGGCTCCTGATAAGAGTGTTCCTCGATTCGAAAAATCACTACTTAGCATGAACACAACCATGTAGAGTTGTAACCATCTTAGTAGCAAAGTGCTCCGGTGCCTAATCAGCATAAGCACTCTGCGAAGAGGAGGAACTACACTTTACATTGATCTTTAGTACGAGAAAGTCGGATCCATTAAGGATGCCCTACCGGAAAAAAAAAAATACTTCCAACTTGTCCACTATTTATCTAACCTAGGGGGTCTCTTTGATCATAGGGCCTCAAGGACTCTCTAGAGTCCATTGAGGATATGCTTTTCTTGTAGAGATTTTAGAACATGGCATATGGAGTGAATGAGCTTTGTCTAGAGCTATATTGATAAATTTTACGAATCTATTTAAGCCTCGACGTGGAAATGGGAGGATAAACACTTGGATAGTGAACTTAAAAGGAGTTGGGTCATGGGTTTTGTGGCCAGAGGATGAACACTTATCTTTTTTTGGTTTTGTTAATTTCTTTTCTTTGCTTGAGGACAAGCAAACCTTTAAGTGCGGAGCTATGTGATAAGTGTTCATTTGAGCATAATTTTATACCATATTCTTTTATGCTTTGCATGTAATTGTGAGGATTCTTGACCCACCGATACTTAAAATATGTTTATTTTGATAAACATGGCAAGATATCAAGACCCCAGGAGAAAGGAAACTTTTCAAGAAAAATTGAGGCCGAAACGAAGCATTCTTAGAGGAAAAACCCAAGCATACGGGCTTCCGTGCGGCACGTATGGACCTGGAGAATCGAGGCCCATACAAGTGATCTCCTTAAGGGCCACACAGTACCCCGTATGGCTTATACGAGCATCCATACAGTCTGATATACGGCCGTATGGATGCACCTGGAAGATATATGGGCCCTTATACGACTCGTACACAGGCCCATATGTCGTAAGTTCACAGCAAATCTGTAGACCTAAAAAGGGGCAAAATGGTAAATCTCGCCCTAAAAAAAACCTAGAGATATAAAAGCCGACTGATGATGGTTTAGAAGGGAGGAGGCAACTCGGGAAAATGATTGATCTTGAGGAGAGCTTGGGGAGTCTCATCTTCAACCCATTGGAGCAAGAAGAGGGGAAGACATTGAGGAAGAATCAAGGAAGCTATCAACGGTATATGCAATAGTCTCTTCCCTTATAATTTTTTTGATTGTTTTTATCTTTGTAGTGGATTGTTGTTCTTTTTTCATGAAGGGCTAATTTTGTAGATGCTTGGATGATTGATGAACCCTTGGACATGATTTAATTGATGTTATTTCTCTATTCTTGAATGCTTGGTTGAATTCATGAGTCTATTGGATGTTTTAATGTAAGTGAATCCCTATACGTTGCGACATCCCGAAGGGATTTTTATAGTCCATATGGGGGAAGAAGCGAACGCCTCCCAGCGTGTAGACCATCTCCAATAGAAAGGATTGTGAATACACCGAGAACCCGGGTATTAAGGAGAGCGAGCCCTTTAGATGTATTAGTCCCATAATCCTTCTAAGAATTAGGTTCCCCAGAACATCATCGGTAAGGGCACTAGGATTAGTAATTGCCTGGAAAGAGGGAGTGAAAGCACTGTAGGAACCCTTGGCCAAGAACCAACCAAGTGTCAAGATAGAAAGTATCATCCATCCCTTAGAAGTCCAAGGGGGATTCAATTATCCGAGCATCCACCTTTTATGATTGTTTGATCTCAAGAACAATTTGATTTCCTTGTTTGTGTCTATAATTTCTTAGTTTAAATTTTAGTATAATCACTCACATTTTGGATCGATTAGATAGTAGACGAGCAGTGAGTACTAGTACTTCCATCTCCCTTAGGATCGATAACCCGACCTTTGAGTCCACTATTATTACTTGATTACGATCAGTACACTTGCGGTTACATCACATCAATAGGGAACTAATCTTTTAGGTATTTGGGCATTGTTGAACCCTTGGGTTTATATATGAACTTTGATTTATTTGTTATGGATTTTTATGCTTTAATAAATGTTTTATGTTTTGAGATCTATTGAATGTCATGTATAGTATTGGTTATCTACGTTGCGACAGCTCTGATTACAAATAGCATTCACACGGGTGTAGACGGGTATTAAGGCGAGAGACTCCTTTAGACGTATTATTCCCATAACTCTTCCATGATATAGGTTCCCTAGAACGCTAATATAATGAGGGTATTAGGTTTATAATTCGCTACGATGATGAAAGCATTATAGGAACCCCTTGTCCCTAACCTAGCAATCTTCAAATTGGAATCTATACATATCATTATTCACAAGAACTAGAGGGGGATATCTTGCCCAGATACCCCTTCTCTTGATTGATCGCCCTCGCAACTTCATCATATCCCATTTTATCTTTCTTTGTAGAATTAAAATTTAGATTAGTTCACACCACCACCAATCTTTGTTTAGACTAGATGATAGATGGACAATTAGTACTAGTATTTCTTGATCTCTGTGTGTTCGACATCCAACATTCATAGTCTACTTTACTACTTGATACGATGCGTGCACTTGCGGTACAAGCATAAGCATTAGGCTCAATCAAACCTAATGCAACGAAGAGGTTAGATATTGGTCGCCTCGAGAGAGGGATCCAGTTTATCTCAGGTATCCTTGGTCTAGTCCTATGCAATTATCAACATAGGAGATTTTGTATGTATCCTCAAGTAGGATCCCAGGAGGAATTCATACCCGAGTATCTCTCCTCCAAACTAATCTGCCTTGCGTCTTCATCCCATTCTTCCTTTAGATTTGCTATCATTTCTATCTTTCAGATTTAGTACTTAGATTAGGTCAAAACCCTCAATCTTTGGTTAGGTTAGATAATAGACAAGTAGCTAGTACTAGTATTTCTCAAAGTTCCTGAGGATCGATATCCGACTTCTTAGAGTCCACTTTATTACTTATCCGACCCGTGCACTTGTGGTAGCATTGGTAAAGATCACTCTCCGTGGGAGATAAAGTATGGTTGAAGTTAACTCCTTGGATATGGCAGAAGTTTCACAAGAAGGATGTGCACAAGGGCCTGATTCAAAGATATGAAAGTCCATTTGAAGTTCAATAAATGGTTGGAAATATGGCATATAGGCTGAAGCTTCCGGAGAGGGTAAAGATGCATCCTATTTTTCAAGTGAGCATTTTGAAGCATTGCTTTTAAGATGAGGCAGAACCAACAAGGAACAAGACTATGCGGGTAACTCCTATAGTGCAGACTGAGTTTGAACAAATTGTAGAGAAGATACTTGACCGGCGGGTTGAGGGGCAAAGAAAGAATAATAGGCGGACTTTCTACTTAGTAAAGTGGAAGGGACAACCGGCTTTAGAAGCGAGTTAGGAGAAAGATACCACGTTGGTAGTTCAACAAGGAGATCAAGGCTTACTTGGACTCCGTTTTGACGAGGTCATCTGACTCTTCTGGTGCGGGTGGTTTGTAAGACCCTTACTAAAAAGACCCCATCCCGGAGTGGATTCTGATGGGATCTCCGTGGAAAGGATCCCACACATAGGACCACGGCTCTGGAGTGCCTTGTTGTCGAGCAAGAGCCTTGATGTTTGGACTAGAGCAAGCCACGTCTTTCTTCATACCATCAGGAGCATGTGAAGGGTGGACTGAGGGTTGCAGTCCACTATTAGAGACTTAGCTGGGAGTTGATGAGTTAAGTAAAGGATGCATGGAGTAATGGCTCAATTTATGAGTGCTCAAGACCACATGATGATGTGGCAAGCTCTGATTGAGTTCAAGAGAACTTACTACATTACGGATTTGAACAACCAGGCATTGGTGCATAGGGGAGAGGACCAAGTAGGCAGCTGGAGCGCTCAGGTGCTTAACAGATTGGAGTTTAGATATCCCTTTGGGTTCCTTTAGTTGTAAAGACTATTGGGAGTCTCCTATCACTTGTATAGGGGTTGAGGCCTATAAATACTCTTATATACACATTGTTATAGTCAAGTGAATAAAAGAGAAGCAAGTATACAACTTAGACTTGTCTTGCCTTGTCTTGTGTGTGCTTGTGTGGTTCCTCCCTTCTTATACTATCAAAGTTCTCTCAGTTGCCTTAGAACCTCGACGGACAAAGAAGGATTAGGCTGAGCTAAGTCCGGAGACTTAGTTGCCATCATAGGGAGCTCTTGGTCGGGAAAGAGCAAAGTTTTAAGGTAACCCCATCACCCTGTGATAGTTTGGTATCAAAGATATGTCGGACGGGAACCATAACACCAATGAGAGGCTTGAACGGCGTGAGATGATCATTTGGACTGTTCCTGAAGGACCCACTAATGTGTCCTAAGCAGATCGGTACTACACCTTGTTGAATAAGGTGATCTCGCTCAGGGAGTTGCTCGATGAATGGTTCGATGAGTTGGTTCAATGGTAAACAGCCTGTGAGACACTTTTTGAAGGAGAAATGAAACGGATGGAAGCAGAGATTATCTCCATCATAGGGATTCATCAAGAAGTGCATCCCGTTCAGCAAATTTTTCGAAGGTAAAAGTCCTAGAACCAAGAGCTTTTGCAGGAGCAAGGAATGCTAAGGACTTGCAGAATTTCATCTGGGACATAGACCAATAGTTTCGGGCAACGAAGGAACTAGAGGAGGAGTATGTCACTGGTGGGCATGTACTTGATGAGAGATGCAAAACTCTGGTAGCGAACTCACTAAGATAATGGCTTACGGGCGGGCCGGGAGTCGATTCAAACTTGGGATGAGTTGAAGAAAGATCTACGGGAGCAGTACCTTCTTGGAAACACAGCATGGGTTGTGCGGACCATGCTCAAGAAACTGAAACACACCGGCACTGTGAGAAACTACATGAAGGAGTTCACGTCTCTCATGCTTAATATCAAGCATATGTCGGAGGAAGACAAGCTATTTAACTTTCTTTCTGGGTTGCTGTGAGAGACTACGTGAAGGAGTTCACGTCTCTCATGCTTGATATCAAGGATAAGCCAGAGGAAGACAAGCTATTTAACTTTCTTTCTGGGTTGCAAGGTTGGGCTCAGTTGGAAGTGAGACGGCAAGAAGCTAAGAGTCTTGCCTCTGCTATCATTGTAGCTGAAGGCTTGGTTCATTTTTTGGTGTGTCAAATTCTCTACTGGAGACAAGGGGAAGGCCAAGCACAAGGAAAAGGGGAGTTCGTGATGAAGGACTTCACCAAGCGAACACAGGGTGAGCGGCGAGAAATAGCGGGTTCTAACACAAAACAACCCAGCCAAGGACCAAAGATGGGTTGCTTAATATGCAATAGACAACATAGAGCTTGTGACTGTCCGAAGCGGGAGAAACTCTCAGCGTTGGTGGTCGAGACGAACAATGACCCAAAGCCACCAACTCGAGTTAATCCTCTCCAACTCCTCAACATGATAAGGTCGGTAAAAGACACTACCCCTTCTCAGCTTTTATTTATCAAAATCATGTTGAATGAAAAGATGGTTGAAGGCTCCTTATCGTATGCCCCCATTAGAGTTGCAAGAGTTGAGGAAATAGCTAATGAAGTTTCTAGATGCCGGATACATACAGCTTTCAAAGGCCTCTTTTGGAGCACTAGTTCTCATTCCGAAGAAGCAAGACAGGACTTTGTGACTCTTCATAGACTATCGAGCCTTGAACAAGGTAACTATCAAAAATAAGTATCCAGTTCCTATGGTTTAAGACCTTTTCGACAAATTGGGCAATGCATCTTACTTCACCAAGCTGGACTTGCGATCGAGATACTTGCAAATGAAGATTGCCAAGGAGATGAGGCCAAGACCACCTGTGTCACTCCATATGGTTCAAACAAGCTTTTAGTTATGTTGTTTGGCTTGACTAATGCCCCTTCTATCTTTTGTAATTTGATGAATGATGTTTTTTTTTTACTATGTTGATCAGTTTATTGTTGTGTATCTTGATAATGTAGTAATCTATAGTGAGTCATGGAAAGATCTCTTGTCCTATTTCAAGTTGGTATTGTCTAGACTGAGGACACATCAACTATACATCAAGCAAGAGAAGTTCGACTTCGCCCAATAGAGCATCATGTTCTTGGGGCATCAAATCTCTAAAGGCAAAGTGCGGTGGATAAGATGAAGGTCAAGGAAATTTTTTAATGGCCAGCCTCAACTAAGGTAACAGAGCTTCGCTCTTTTCTCTATCTGGCTAACTACTAGAGAAAGTTTATCATGGGCTATTTCAAGAAGGCGACTCCTCTCACTGATGTCTTGAAGAAAGATCATAATTGGCGCTGGAAGGATCAGTGTTAGAAGGCTTTTGACACACCTAAGTAGGCTATTGCAAGTGAACCTGTGTTGAAGCAGCTTGACTTTGACAAACCTTACAAAATTCACACAGATGCTTCCAACAACGCTGTAGGCTGACTTCTTGTGCAGGAAGGACATCCAGTTTCCTTCAAAAGCTGGAAACTGAAGGTGCGGAGCATAAGTACTCTATTCACGAGAAGGAAATGTTGGTGTTGATCTATTATCTCCAAGGTTGGAGGGTGTATCTTCTTAGCACCAAATTTACCATCAAGAATGACAATATGGCAAACACATATTTTGCCACATAGAAGAGGCTATCTCCAAGGCAAGCTCACTGGTAGGAGCTTGTGCAGGAGTATGACTTTTAGTGGCAGCAAATGGTACGGTGGCACAACTTGGTTGCCGATGCACTCAGTTAAAAGGCAGTAATAGAATAGGTAAGTGCTTTGTCGCAGGTTGAGACGAACTTCCTTGAGAGCATTCGTGATGTAGCTAAGGATATTGACCAGTACCAAAAGTTAATCGCAGACATGAAGGAGGGTAGTGTGCGATGATACTAGATTGATGATGGCTCCTCCATGCAAAGGGAGGTAAGCTCTTTATGTCACGGAAGGTTGGGCTACGTAGAGAGTTGCTCTGGAAGACACACGACACTAAATGGGCAGGACATCCAAGTCATGAGCGGATAGCGTCGCTTCTGTCCCGGTACTGCTACTGGCCTGGCATGTGAGAGGATATTGAGTCTTATATGAAGAATTTTTTTGTTTGCCAGCAAGACAAAATGGAGTGGAGGAAAGAAGCAGGACTTTTGCAGCCTCTACCAGTCCCAGATAGACCTTTACAATCCATCTCCATGGACTTTATTTCTAGTTTTCCCACGGTAAAAGATGTGACCTTGGTGATGCTTGTTGTGGAAAAGTTCTCTAAGTATGTTGTCTTCATACCTTCCCCAACAAGATGCACAATGGAGCTTTCGGCAGAGGTTTTCATGGCCTATGTAGTCAAGTACTTTGGGCTACCGGAAGACATTATGAGCAACATGGACACTCACTTTACTATTGATTTTGGACTGCATTGATCGATATGTTGGGATCTATACAGAAGTTTTCCAAGGCCAATCATCCACAAACAGATGGTTACATGGGATGCACCAATGCCTTATTGGAGGAGTACTTAAGGCATTTTGTTACAACCTCGCAGAAGAACTAGTTGGAGTTGTTGGATGTAGCTCAATTCTCCTACAACCTGCAACAATCTTCTACAACAGGAAAGAGCCCCTTTGAGTTGGCTAGTGGCTTCCAACCAAGGGCACCATATGAAGTTGCCAAACAGTCAACTGGACGAAAGTGTCTAGCGGTATATCACCTTGCATGGAATCGACAAGAGCTGCTTGATGAGGCGCGAGACAATCTCACCAAGGCAGCAAGGTGATTGAAGAAGTATGCAAACCAAGAGCGGAGACCTTTGGAGTTCTCTGTGGGAGATAAAGTATGGTTGAAGCTAACCCCTCAAATATGGAAGAAGCTTCATAAGAAGGAAGTGCACAAGGGTCTGATTCAAAGATATGAAGGTCTATTTGAAGTCCAACAAAGGGTTGGAAATGTGGCGTATAGGCTGAAGCTTCCGGAGAGGCTAAAGTTGCTTCCTACTTTTCACATAAGCTATTTGAAGCCTTGCTTTGAAGATGAGGTAGAACCTGCAAGGAACAATACTATGCAGGTGCCTCCTACAATGTAGACTGAGTTCGAACGTGCTGTAGAAAAGATACTTGACCGGCGGGTTGAGAGGCAAAGCAAGAAGAATAGGCGGACTTTCTACTTAGTATTGTGGAAGGGACAACCGCCTTCAGAAGTGGGTTAGGAGAAAGACACCACATTGTGGTAGCTCGACAAGGAGATCAAGGCTTAATTGGACTCCGTTTCGATGAGGGCGTTGGACTCTTCTGGTGAGGGTGGTTTGTAAGACCTATAGCAAAGAGACCTCACTCCTGAGTGGACTTCGATGGGATCTCTGTGGGAAGGATCCCACACATAGGACTATAGGGCTAGAGTGCCTTGTTGCTGAACGGGAGCCTTAATGTTGGGGAGAAAGCAGGCCCCCTCTTCCTTCATACCCGTAGGAGCAAGTGCAGGATAGACTGAGGGTTCTAGTCTACTTTTATAGACTTGGCTGGGAGCTGAGGAGACAAGTAAAAGCTGGATGGAGTAATGGCTCAGTTTATAACTGTCCGGGACAACAGGATGATGTAGCGAGCTCTGCTTGAGGTTAGGAGCACTTGTTGTATGAGGGATTCGATCAGCTAGGTGTTGGTGTACGGGGGAGCTGATCAGGTGGAAGGCTAGGGCGCTCAAGAGCTGAGCAAATGGTAGTTCAGATGCCCCTTTGGGTTCCTTCAGTTGCAAAGACACTTGGGAGTCTGTTTTCACTTGTATAGGGGTGAAGGCCTATAAATACTCTTGTATACACATTGTTTGAGTCAAGTGAATAAAAGAGAAGCAAGTGTACCGCTTAAACTTGTCTTGCCTTATCTTGTGTCTGCTTGTGTAGTTTCTCTCTTCTTCTACTATCAAAGTTCTCTCAGTTGCCTTAGAACCTCAGTGGAGAAAGAAGAATTCGGCTGATCTAAGTCCGGAACTTAGTTGCCATCACAGGGAGCTCTTGGTCAGGAAAGAGCAAAGTTTTAAGGTAACCCCTTCACCCTGTGACAGTTCACAACCATTGTCATGCTCTGTATCCTCATGAGCATTTTCATTTCCATCTTCATCAACATGTGAAGGAATCTCATCATTGTCTTGCTTTTTATCTTAGATTACCTTATTATCACGAGCCAAAGATGATGAACCTTGCATCTCTTCAAAGTCTTTATAGGTTTTTTTGCTTGGGAGCTTCATCATTCCCGAAGTTCTCCAATGTTTGATCCTCTTGAAAGATGACATCTCTATTTCTTGTGAGCTTTTGGCTCTTTAGATCCCAAAATTTGCATCCAAACTCATCATTACCATAACGCAAAAAAAAAAAATGCACTTGATAGATTTCATGTCAAGCTTAGACCTTTGTTCCTTTGGTACATGTAAAAATGCTTTACAACCAAATACCCTCAAGTGTGAGTAGGAAGCATCTTTATCACTCCACACCTTCTTCGGAGTTTCATCATCCGATGCTTGAATGAGACATCGATTAATCAAGCAACAAGCGGTGTTTATAACCTCACCTCAATAACATTTAAGTCCCTTTGCCGAAAACAACATACTCATAATCCTCTAAGATATGGTAGGTTCAACCTCGCCGTTACTTCATCGTGTTGAGGAGTGTACTGGATGATCTTCTCATGTCTTATCCCATGCTTTCTACAATAATCCTTGAACTCCCAAAAGCAATACTCTCCTTTATTATTGTTTCTAAAGCACTTGAAAAGCTTGTTGTTCTGTCTTTCAACTATAACATGAAACCTTTTGAAGATATCAAATACATCACTTTTGTTCTTCATTCCATAGGCCCAAATCTTAGAAGCATCATCAATTAAAGTGATAACGTACGAGTAGCCTCCAAATAACTTCACCTCCATTAGTCCACAAACATCCGAATGAACTAGCATAAGAACATTAACTTTTCGGGTACTAGTGCTCCCAAATGAGACACGACGCTTGCCCATCAAGCAATATTTATCACAAGGACTAAGTGATGAACTTTTGATCTTGAAAAGCAAAATCTTCTTCTTCAAGACTTATATCCGCTTCTCACTCATGTGGCCAAGCCGTCGGCACTACAAATTGATAGTGGAATCCTCAAGGGTGGCATTTACTTCACCTTTGACCATATTAGCCTTTGTTTTGTAAAGCCTACAATATTTCTTACCTCTTTCCACAACAAGAGATACCTTGATAAGCTTCCATACATCTTGAGAAAAGTGTGATTCAAACCTTTCATCACCAAGCATTCCGTCAGTTTGTCTTTCAACTATAGCAAGAAACCTTTTGAAGATATCAAACACATCACTTTTATTCTTCATACCATAAGTCCAAACTTTAGAAACATCATCAATGAAAGTGGCAAAGTACGAGGAGCCTCCAAGTGACTTAACCTCCATTGGTCCACAAACATCCGGATGAACTAGCTTAAGAACATTAGTTTTTTAGGTATTAATGCTCCCAAATGAGATCCGATGCTTATCTATCAAATAATAATCACAAGGACTAAGTGATGAACCTTTGATCTTTTTAAGCAAATTCTTCTTCTTCAAGACTTCTAACACTTTTTCACTCATGTGGCCAAGCCGCCGGTGCCACAAATTGATAATGGAATCCTCAAGAGTGGAATTCACTTCACCTTTGATTAGGTTAGCCATTGTTTTGTAAAGTCTACACATTTCTTACCTCTTGTCACAACAAGAGATTCCTTGCTAAGCTTTCATACACCTTGAGAAAAGTCTGATTCAATTCATTCATCATCAAGCATACTTGTGGATATCAAATTCAACCTTAGATCTAGAATGTGTCTCACATCTTTAAGAACTAACTTGTAATCCAGACTAGTCACAATGCGGATGTCTCCTTTCTCAACAATCTTGGATATATCATTGTTACCCATCTTCACAACCCTCAAGTCCTATGACACAAATGTAGTAAAGAAATCCTTACAAAGCGTTGCATGGAATGAAGCTCCAAAATCAATCACCCAACTTGTATCACAAGTAATGCTAAGGCAATCCTTTTCATTAAAAAAAAAAAAAAAAAAACAGTCACCAAACCATCATCTTTGTCAATCACATTAGCATCTTGTGCTCATTTGCCCTTTTGCTATTTGTCTTTGTTCTTTTGTTCATTCTTGAACTTTATATCATGTGACCAACTTTGTCATAATAGAAGCACTTCAAGCCCTTCCAGACTTGGATCTCCTCTCATCATTTCATTTTTGTTGAAGCCTCTATTTTTTGACATTCCTCGCTTCTCCTCGAAAACCAAATCTTAGGATAATGTTGATACCTTCGATAATGATTTTCTTATGACCTTTTTATTGAACAAGCTACTCTAAAATCACACAATGTCTCATTACAAATGATGGAATACAAAAGAAAATAGGGAAGATGTTACCAAAGAAACACCAATGGAAAATGTTAACGAGATTTTTGGTAAGATCCCAAGAACCACGTAAACACTTGAATTTATAAGGGTTTTTTGGGGAAAAGATCCAAGAAGATCGAGAAAGAAAGAATCAAGAAGACAAGACACCAGGGCTTTAACGTGGAAAACCCCTTGAATCGGGGAAAAACCACGGGTCTCCAAGCTTTGGAGAGAGAATTCCACTATTGAGTGATTCTTTTACAAGGAGAGAGAGGGAGGGTGTGGGTACGGAGGTTCAATCGCCCGTTTACAAGTGTGAGGTCTTGGCTATTTATAGGACTTGGTTACAACCTCTTCGGTTTTTTGGGTCGGCTTGTTGCTTCTTCTAGAAGGGTTCATGGCTTCTCGGGAAAAGGAAGAAGAGGAGTCTTGTTCGGAAGTTGGTTCGGCAGGCTCTTCGGAATTCTCTTTTGCTTTGGAGACCGTTTGGAAGGCTGTTCGAAAGGCTCTTCGGAAACTCCTCTTCCTTCGGAACTTGCTCAGGAGGCTCTTCTAATTACTCTTCGGTTTGGTCTTTGAAGGTCTCTTCGGAGGGTGCTTCGGGGTTGCCTTCGGAGTGTTTCCTTGGAAGGACTCTTTGGTCTTTTTGAGATTCGGCTAGTGATCGAGGGTGTGAGATCCTTCCACGTGTCAGGGTGATATGTTTCCACGTGTCTCTACTGATTTCACCCTTATCATCAGTCCCCCCTCTAGTATGCTTGCGCAAGCTAAGCATACAGGTGACGGTGCGCATTTGTGGCGAGATCTTCCAAAGAATAGTTCGGTATGAATGTATGGAGAGGATGCGTCCGCTTCGGTCCCAAATTGGGTAGAGTTCTGAATGAGCAGGTGAAGGGTCTAATCACTGGCTCGGGGTGCATTAAATGCGCCGTATCTTTTCAGTTTTTCGAGGCTCCTTTTTCGCAGGCGTTGGTAGGGGTAATGATTGTGACCGTTCCATCGCTGCCTTACGTGGCGTGAATCCATGGCAGCTCCCATCTGTGCTTTGATCTGGGCCTTCCGCTGCTTGGTCCACGCGTCCGGCTCTGATCACGCGCCGGTTGGAGAAGCGATCTGAACCGTTGGGAGGGAAATCGTGTTTGTTATACCCTCCTCCATCGCTCCCTCCTCTTTCGAAAAGGCTTTTCCCTCTCAAGAGACCTCAGTCATCTTCTTCGCCGCGAGCTCTGGTTGTGTGCATGCGAAAGGGCTTTTCAGTGTTCTTCCGGTCGTCACTCATGGCTTCAGGTGAACCATCTTCTTCTTCTACTCCTTCTGCTGTTTTTCCGTTGGTCGATCCTCCCGTTTTAGCTCTTGAGACTGTCGCTGATGTTGTCAAAAAACCAGACGCTTGTTCTCCTTCTTTCCCTAACCTCCTCTCTTCAAAGACGATTCATAAGATAGCTTTAGCGTATAAGATTACTGGAGTTGAATCTTCTTTGAAGTATAGAGTTATGGCGCCTTCGGAACGTGCGAGTTCTCCTTCTGAGAACGGTGAAATCGCTATTTACTACGATGCCCTTCTGGCTGGTCTTCGACTGCCATTCCCGAAGCTTTTCGTAGATATCTTTAGGGAATTCGATGTCTGTCCGTCTCAATTAGCCCCGAATTCTTGGAGGTGTCTATGTGGGTTTGTAATTATGTGTCGTTATCACCGACTTGAGCCCACAGTTTCTCGGTTTAAGCTTTTCTTCGGCTTGAGTAAGGAGAGACAGGGTGATTGGTACTATTTTGGGGCTCGGGGGAATAGGAGGTTCCTCGGCCCTGTCCCTTCGTCAATAAAAGAGTGGAAGTCGAAGTTTTTCTTTGTTTCCAATTCCGAAGGGTTTGGGGTTCGGACCCAATGGGGTTCTCCGAAGCTTCTTCCATTGGAGAGGAAGGAATTCACGCCGGAGGAGGCTTCCGAATTTCAGTGGCTCAAGGAGTGGCTCAATATTCCTGTTGATAAATATTTGACTAACGAGATTCTCCAAGCCTGTGATCTTTATCCGGCCCTGGGTAGGGTCTTCGTTTTGTCCACTTTTCTTTTCACTAAGATTCCGATGCCTTTCCATTTTTTTGATGTGTTTTGCATGTACTCCTTTGCAGGTAATTCGATCGAGGCGAAAACTGCACTGAATATTCTTCTGGCCGGAGTTAGAGCTAACGAGGCCAAGTTGAGAACTGCGAAGCTTGAAAAGAAGAAGAGGAAGGCCTCGATGTTGAGTGATAAGCCTCCGGAGTCTATCAGGAAGGGAGAGGAGGCTTCTGCTGCTGAGGAGGGGGCCACAGGAGTTGTGGAGGAGCGGACCGAGGAACCCCCTCGGGGAGAGAAGAAAAGGGAAGCCGAGGCAAGTGCTCGTCCGCGGAAGATCTTGAAGCGGAACCAGAAGGCAGTTGCTTCGAAGAAGAAGGTGACCATAATTGCGGTTCCCGAAGAGGAGGATGGAGACGAGGTGACTCCTCTCGTGAGGGAAGGAACCGCTTCCGAGGAGGACTTCGCTCCCCTCGGCGAACGCGAGAAGAAGGTCGAGGTCGCAAGAAGTGTTTCCCCTGTAAGCGTTTCTTCTGAGCCGCTTGACTCAGGGGGTCTCTTGTTACGGGAGATAGAGAATGCTTTGGGTTCTGCTTGCGGTGCCGTAGAGGAAGGCGGCCACGGGACTGCTCGTTCTGAAGAGCTGGAACGAGGACATGACTCAGTCCCTCCGTCAGAGAAGATGAAGCGCCCAGCGTCCGAGGCGGGGGATGTGGGTCAATCTTCGAGGGGCTCCATGGGGCTCGGGTTCAATCCATTCGATGGCCTCTTGTGTCACGATCCCGCGCTGGCAAGCGTTTCATTGGAGCTCCTTCGGACCGAGGAGATGGAGGCTCGGTTGCGATGTCTCGACGAAGTCGAGCTGGCGGCTCATATGCGTCTGGCTGCGGTCTCGGTAAGTTCTTTCCAATTTCTATCTTTTAAGGGCCTTTGGATGCTTGGTACTTAGATAGTGCGTATCCTCTTTTCAGAGTGGGGTGATGATGGACCGAGCCGCAAGCTATTTGGAGGCGAGCCGCAATCTCCGAAGCGCCGTGTCAAGTCTGGAGGCGGAGAACCAGAGGCTTCGGACTGATTTTTCTCTCTTGCTGGGGGAGAAGGATAGGGTTGAGGGGTCCCTTAAGTTGTCTTCTGCCCAGTGCGAACGCTTGTTGGAGGAGAAATTAAAGCTGGAGGGTCGCGTGAAGGCCCGAGGCGAGAGGGTGAAGGAGCTGGAGGAAGCGGTGGAGCAGATCAGGCTGTCCAAGGATAGCTTCGAGGAACGATGCCTTGCTGCTGAGGGGAGCCTCGCTTCTTCCCAAGCCGAGGCCAAGAAGCTCTCCTCGGATCTGAATTCTGCTAACCAATCAATCCTTCTTCTTCAAGGGGAGAAGGACAAGTTGGTGAGGGAGACAGAGGAGAAGGATGGTTCTTTGGCCCGAGTAGGTGCCGAGAAAAGCGCCGCGGTGGAGGAGAAGGAGCGAGCTCTTAAGGAGATAGCTTCCCTTCAAGAGACCTTGGACCTCTGTCACGGTCGTATAAAAGAGCTGGAAGCTGTTTCCGCCTTGTACAAGGAGAAGGATCAGGGGTACGGGGCTGGTTTTCAGAAGGGGGGTGAGGAGGCCTTCAAGATTTTCAAGGAGCTGGTGCTGAAGTTTGTCTCCTCCGAGGTGTTGGGGACCCTTTCGATAAACTTCAACACTCTGTCGTACAAGCAGGCCCTCAAGACCTTGGCTGGTGAAGATCCGAATGTAGAAACTGACGACGAGCTCTCGGATGACGAGCTCTCCTTGGACGAAACCGAGGGTAAGGTTTCATGCACTGTTTCCTTCTTGTTGCTCTTGTGTAGCTTACTGAGTTGGTCGTTGCAGGTCCTGTTCCTGAGACGGCTCGTGGCGAAGAGATTGCTTCGGTTGGGGAGCGGTCTCTGGAAGGTGCTTCGACTTTGGGCCGCGGAGGAGAAGAGGGCTCCGAAGCAAGAGGTGGTGATGGCGAGAGTTGTATCGGTGTCTCTCCTATTCCGGAGGACACTTCGTTGCCGTAGGAGCTCTTTTTGCTTTTCCTTTTGTAACTTGTATAGTCTTTGTTCCATGAACGTTTCGAATGTACCGAAGACATCTAGTTTGAATGAATTTCGCGTTGCTTTCGCCATATCTGTGTTTATTTCTTTTTGCAACTTGATAGAGACATATTTCTTGAAGTTGAAGTAGTGAAAGTCTTGTTCTTGAGGGGAAATGGAAGTGGTTCGTGCACATGGCCTTGATTTCGAGGGGGAGTCGAAACGGTTCGCGATCGAGGCGCGGAACCCTGATTCCGAAGGGGAATCGAAGCGGTTCGCGATCAAAGCGCAGAACCCTGATTCCGAAGGGGAATCGAAGTGGTTCGCGATCAAGGCGCGGAACCCTGATTCCGAAGGGGAATCGAAGCGGTTCGCGATCAAGGCGCAGAACCCTGATTCCGAAGGGGAATCGAAGTGGTTCGCGATCAAGGCGCGGAACCCTGATTCCGAGGGGGAATCGAAGCGGTTCGCGATCAAGGCGCGGAACCCTGATTCCGAAGGGGAATCGAAGCGGTTCGCGATCAAGGCGCGGAACCCTGATTCCGAAGGGGAATCGAAGCGGTTCGCGATCAAGGCGCGGAACCCTGATTCCGAAGTGTTTCTTTTCCGAGGTATTGACTATAGCTAGCGGATGTATTATCGTGGCGCAAAGATGGGGCCTTATTGATAATACTTCCTCAGCGCTTCGGAATGGAAGGGGCGTTTGAGCTTCTTCCCATCCAACCTGGCGAGTCGGTAGGTGCCTGGTCTCACGATTCCTGTCACGACGTAGGGCCCCTCCCAATTCGGGGTTAACTTTCCTGTCTTGCTCTTGTTCCCTTCGAACTTGTTTTCTCGCAAGACTAAGTCGCCTATCTGGAAGGTGACTTCCTTTACTTTTGCGTCGTAAAACTTCTTTACCTTCTGACGATAGGCCGCGGCTCGGAGATTCGCCAAATCTCTTTTCTCCTCGAGGAGGTCTAATTCGGCCCTGAGTTGTTCCTCGTTGGTTGCTTGATCGAACGCTTGTGTCCGAAGGGTGGGTATCTTAATTTCTGGAGGGATTACCGCCTCCACCCCGAAGGCGAGGGCGAAGGGGGTCTCCCCTGTGGGCGTTCGGGTGCTGGTTTGGTATGCCCATAGGGTCGCCGGGACCTCTTCTGTCCACGAGGTGCCGTTGCTGAGGACCCTAGTCTTCAAACCGTGAAGCAAGGTTCGGTTGGTGACTTCGACTTGTCCATTCGCTTGGGGGTGAGTAACTGATGTGAGTCTATGCTCAATCCCGAGCCCTTCACAGAAAGCCTTGAAAGCGGAATTGGCGAACTGGCGGCCATTGTCTGTGATGAAGGCTACGGGAATTCCGAATCGACAGACGACTGATTTCCAAAGGAAGGAACGGCATGCCTTCTCCGTAATGCTGGATAGGGGCTCGGCTTCCACCCATTTGGTGAAGTAGTCGATCGCGACTATTAAGAATTTTAGCTGCCGAGCCGCGACTAAAAAAGGACCAAGGATGTCCACTCCCCATAGGGCGAATGGTCTCGAACCCACGATTGGGGTTAGGTGAGCGGAGGGCTTCTTTTGAATGTTGGAATGCCTCTGACACGCGTCGCACTTCCGAGTGAACTCGATAGCGTCTTTAGACAAGGTTGGCCAATAGTATCCTTGTCGAAGGATTTTGTGGCTAAGAGCTTTGCCGCCCTGGTGATCTCCTGCTACTCCTCCGTGGATTTCCCTGAGGACGCGTTCCGCTTCGGAAGGTCGCAAACATCTCAAGAGCGGCAGGGAGTAAGACTTCTTGTAGAGTTGGCCATCTATGATGCTGAAGCGGGTGGATCGGACTGTGATGCTTCGAGAGAGCTTAGGATCCGGTGGAAGCGTTCCGTTCTTGAGGTAGTCGAAGATGGGGTCCATCCAACAATGTTCGTTTTCTATGTCGAGGAGCTCTTCGGGGGGACGGGATTCAATTGTCTTTGCCGTTAGATGTTGGATGTTGACGAGCTGCTGGACGTCTCCCTTCGAGGTGGCAAGCTTGGATAGGAGGTCCGCCTCTTGATTTTCTGCCCGGGGTACTTTGTTGATATGAACATTCTGGAAGCTCTTCATGAGGCGCAATACTACGGCTTTGTACTTTGACATGTTCTCTTCCCGAGCCTCGAATTCTTCTGTCAGGTGACCCACCACGAGCTGTGAGTCAGTATTTATCTGCAGGTGACCCACCATGAGTCAGTATTACCTCCAATGCTTGCAACTCCAAGGGTTCTCTACAATCAAGATTTGGGGGAGATGACCCCCCAAGCCCTAATCTCTCCTCTAGCCTCTCTCCCAAGCCCAAAACTGTCTCTAAACTCTCATACTTAACTATTTATACCCATGAATTAGGGCTCCACTAAAAAATTACAACATTACCCTTGATTGGGCCCATGAAACTACAAAAGTTACGATGAACGGCCTCGTGAACGGCTTTGTTCATCGGTCAGATTCGACTCGACACATTACGAACCGGGTAGTCAGCGGCCGTTCATCACCCCGTTCACCTCTCGCCTTGTTACGAATCGGGTAGTGAATCTGGCGGTTCATCACCAGGTTCACCTCACGGCTTGCTCTAAACCGGCAGATGAACGGCCATTCACAAGGCCGTTCACACTCTTTTTGTGCCTGCCGTTGTGCCCAGGTGTGAACGGCCGTTCACAAGGCCGTTCACCCCCTATTTACTTCAAAATGTCTTCGTTTGGTCTTCATTTTGTTGATAAATGCTTTTTTTTCATCGGGTGGCCTATTTATGCCCTGTTTACAAAATATGAAGCATTTTAAGTACCGGCAGGCTACAAATCATTGCATTTGACATGAAAATAAGTATATATATGGTATGTAAATATGCTCAATTGAACGCTTATCAAATATCCCCACACTTAAGCATTTGCTTGTCCTCAAGCAAACAGGACAATGAAAGTACAAGTAAAAGAGATGATAAGTGTTCAACCTCCGGCAATAGTAATAATGAATTTGCTCTACCTCAAGTTCACCACCAAAGTGTGTGTATTCTCCTATTTTCACACCGGGAACTAGAGTTTGCATAATGTCATCGCAGCTCTAGATAAGTGTTTTCACTCCACATACCATGTTCTAGAGTCTTAGCAAGACAAGCATTCCCTCAATGGACTCTAGAGAGTCCTTGAGTTCCTAAGTTTTATGCTAACCAACCCTCTATGGAAAAAATGGTGGACAAGTTCGAGAAGGTTTTTTTTTTATTTTATTCGGGTAGGGCATCTCTAATAGATCCGACTTTCCCGTGCTAAAGATCAGTGTAGAGTGTAAGTCCTCTTTTCTTCAGGATGCACATGCTGTTTAGGCACCAGAACACCCGGGTACTTAGAGGGTTACAACTCTACCTAGATGTGCTCATACTTAGAAGTGATTTTTTGAATTAAGGAACACCCTGATTAGGGGCCAGGACCCTAAGCTACTTCATCACAACAAGTAGCGGAGCACTGTCTTTATTGCTCTAATGACTCAACTACTATGTACATACTATTTTATTTTTCTCTAACTTGTCCACTAAGTTGAATTATGAAGGGTCAGAAGCTAAACTAGTGCCACGAATCCTCTTGGAGCCATTGAGAATAATGCTTAGCAATTAAAGTCAACAAAACATGGTAGTGGGTTATCTATTATGACTAGAGCTTTTGAATTTCATGAATATAATCTCTAGATGTCCATGGTGTGTCGTAGGAGAATTCTAAAAAAAATTTGGGTACTAAAATGGTGAACAAGAAGTAGAGTGAAACATTGCATTTCCGAATAGTGCCATCATAGGTCCGTGTCAAACATGCTTCAAATAATTAGCTCCCTATCCCCACACTTAGAGTTTTGCAATGAATTTATCAATGGAAGGGAGCTACCCATCCCCACACTTAAAATCGTACATTGTCCTCAATGTACACAATTAAATTGAATAGTGTGTAGTATGCAATAATGATAAAGGGGAGGGCAAACTGACACTTCCCCGGTTATATTTGATAGACGGTGTTGCAATTTGGTTTATACATGAAAGCTTTTGCCGGGGTGTTCCATCATGAGTATCTGCAAAATAGAGTGAGAGAGGAGGAATAGCTCGAAAGGAGATGACATAGTGCAAGAGATAAACAAACGAAAAAGGAGTTACATTAACAATAAATCTCAATGATCCGTTATGTAGTTGCTCATCGGATCTTTGTGCGGCCTTAGGCGAAGGGTTCAAGGCTGGTGCTTCTGATTGCTTGGGCTCGTGTGGTTGTTGCCGTGTGAATGGTCAAGAGAGTGAATGCGTGGGTGAGCTCGGCAAGAATCGTGTCTTCCTCCTCATCATCTTCGATGCACGGGCGTGGACCTTCCGCACGAGGTGGTGTGGACGGAGCTACAACTTGGAAATGTTGGTGAGGAAGAAGTAGTGGAACCCTGATGCGCAAGTTGAGTTGGGACATGGTATACTGAGCAAAAGGTTGGTATTTCAGGTTTACCTGCAAAAACTAGCCCTTTGAGAAAAATCATTTAGAATGTTTGCAGAACAGTATTGTAGTATTGCCAACCACCATGTGAACGGGCGGTGAGCGGCGTTCACTATCGATCTGAGAGACAGACAAGTATTGTTTAAATCAAATTCGCTGGTTCCATAAGGCCCAGATTTTGAACACAACATTAGTGCATACCCAGCATGATGAGTCTAATGATGCAAATGCGGACAAAGGAATTTAATGTCAATAGATCTCATGAGTTCTATCACTATAAAGCAAATAACACAAAGAGACAAGATTGAAAAGAAATTTTCGACTTGGGTTGCCTCCCAAGAAGCGCTTGTTTAACGTCACGAGCCTGACGTACCTTAATTTTACCTATGGGGGGTCATATGTGAAGAGGCATCCATCAGTATTTTTATAAAAACACTTACCAAACAGAATCTTTCCCAAATTATCATATATGGAGCAAGTTTGAGAATTCATACCAGGGTCACCTTCATTTAGTGGGTGAGTTGAGGATTTAGGTGGTACCCTTTTTCTTCGTCTCCATACATAGCCACCGGCAATGAGTTTCAGCTCCTTCCACTTTGTCTTTCGTGACAACTTTGGAGGTTGAGTTGAGATAGTGCCCACATTCATGAGCTCATCATGTTGTTCGTCGAGTTCCTCCAAACATTGCAATGCTGGGTCAGTATGTAAAAAGTCCTCCAAGCAATCGGTTGTGATCTTGTCAACTTCATCGACACTATAAGAGGTGTCATCGTGATCCATGGTGTGTCGCATGGCTTCAGGTAGCTTGAACACCACTTCTTGGTCCCCCACTCGAAGTGCCAATCTTCCATGAGCGTGGTCTTCCAAGGCTTGAGCTGTAGCCAAAAAAGTGCGACCGAGTATAATCGGGACATCCACATTATCATCAACATCTAGAAGGACAAAATCAGCCGGGAATACAAATTGATTGATCTGAATCAGCACATCTTCAGCTAGCCCCTTTGGTCGTTTCACTGATCTGTTGGCTAGTTGAAGTGTCATCCCCGTTGGTTTTGGGGCTGCAAGCCCTAATTGCATGTACAATTTGTAAGGCATTACATTTATACTTGCACCGTGAGTACGCTAATGCCTTTTTCACAACACCTTCACCAAGTGTACAAGGGACTAGGAAGCTCCATTGATCATTTAGCTTATTGGGCAGCTCATGTTGCAATATTGTATAAAATTGAGCATTCAATGTGACAGCACCTGCATCCTCTAGTTTCCTTTTGTTGGAAACTAGTTCCTTCATAAATTTAGCATACTTTGGCATTTGGGCAAGGACCTCCACCAACGGTAGGTGATGTCTGTTGTTTGATTGTGCTCATGAATTTTGTAAATTGAGCATCTTCCTTGTCCTTTCTAAGCCGCTCCGGATATGGAATTTGGGGTTGATATGTGCTTTGGGGTGTTTGATCTACCCCTTTCTCTTTCTCTGCTGGCTTTCCTATTGAGTTTTGTTGGGGCCCAGCTTCTTCAACCTCCACAGTACTTTCAATCAGCGGTGGTGCAATGGGAGATTGCACTTCCCTGCCACTTCTCAAAGAGATGGCCTTGCAATGCTCCCGGGGGTTTGCCTCCGTGTTTCCCGGGAGGGTACCTTGTGGCCTTGTTGAGACCTCCTTTGCTAATTGTCCCACTTGGGTCTCCAATCCCTGAAATGCTGCTTGAAGATTTCTGATTGAGGCATTAGTGTCTTGCACAAACTTCAACATGGTTTCTTCGAAGGTGGATTTCTTTTCTTGCGGTGGCCTTGGCATCGGCTGAAAACCGGGTGGATATTGTCCCGCTTGGGGGTTCCCATATGAAAGCGCCGGGTTGTTCCACATTAGGTTTTGCGGCCGATACTGATTATTTGGCATTCTCTGTTGGTTCCCCATGTATTTGACTTGCTCCATAGATGATGTTTCAGCATAAGAGATCGGACAATTTGATGGCTCGTGGCCTCCTCCACAAGTAGTGCAACACATAACTGCAACCGGACCCGAGCTACTACCAACATGGGAAACACCACCCCCGGTTAGGCGGTCAATTTGTTTTGACAAGGTATCCATTTTCTCGGCAAGGAAAGTGTCTATAGACGAAGGGCCGTCTACCGATCCCACGAGCTTAACTTGCTTATCCCTTGTGGACCAATGGGCCTCATTTCCGGCCATGTCTTCGAATATCTTTTCTGCTTCCTTGGGGTACTTGTTGCTTAATGAACCTCCTGCAGCACAATCCACCAAGACTCTATTGTCTAATCCATTGTAGAAGGTGCGGACCTTGCTACAAGCATCTAAACCATGCTGAGGGCAACGACGAAGTAGTTCCCTGAACCTTTCATAGGCTTCAGAAAATGTTTCACCCCATTACACTTTGAAGGCATTGATGTCAGATCGAAGCTTTGCGGCCTTGCTTGGTGGGAAGTAGCGGCCCAGGAATTTCTCTAGCATATCAGCCCAAGAACGGATGGAACCCGAAGGGAGCGATGTGAGCCAACTATAGGCCCCTTCTCGTAGACTCCATGGAAAGAGTCGTAATCGAATGGCTTCATCGGTGACTCCATCTGGCTTAGAAATGCTACAAATTTGAAGGAACTTTGCGATGTGTGCATGAGGGTCTTCATCTGGCCTTCCATCAAATTGAGCTGAGTTTTGAAGCATATGCATTGTGCTTCCTTTGATCTCAAAGGTGTTGATATTAACATTTGGGGGTGGATGTTGAATTCTTCTCCGATTATATTGAGATCGCTCATAATGTCGGCTAATGTCGCCTTCTTTCGGCCATAATGGGCACTACTTCAGTTTCTGTGCCGATCTCAATTGTGACTGAGTTTTCTGCTTCAGAAGAAGGATCTAGCGACGAACCTTCTAATCCTCTCAAACGTCGGTGAAAGGTTCTGTCAATCTCACTATCTCTTTCCAAGAGACCCTTGGGGTTCCTTGGGTCATGCAGCGGTTCCTCATCGAAGAGATAAGGCGAAAAATGAGTATCCAAAGGATCAAAATAAAATAAAATAAAAAGAAGAAAAAGCAAACAAGAAAATAAGAGACTAAATTAATAAAATCCTAGTCTAACTAGCAATCCTATTCCCGACAGCGGTGCCAAAAACTTGATGGGATGTGTTTTCCGCAAGTATACGGGTCGTGATCAAGTAATAAAGTGGACTATGGAAGTCGGATGTCGAACCACAGGGAATAGAGATTGCTAAGTGTAAACCAAGCTTTACTAACCTAGTCTAAATGGTAATTTGGGGGGTTTTGGTTTTCAAAAGTAAAGAACTAAAAAGGGATTGAAAGTAAGAACTGAAAATTGAGAATTGATTGGGGTAAATCAATGGCAAGAGAGAATACTTGGGTATGTATCCCTTTTGGATTTCAATTCTAAAGATGAGCAAAGATGTTTATGAATCAAAGTTGGTATTTCTTGTGCCAATAGTCCCAAAATTATATCCAATCCCTCTTCCAAGGTGATTGGATAACTAGTCTCCTAGGACTTGATATGAAGCTTAAGGGGTCATCCCAAAATTACACCCAACCCTTCTTCCAAGGTGGTTGGATGACTAGTCTCCTAGGACTTGATATGAGGCTCAAGGAATTTTATATATATTGGAAGAATCATGGGGGTGAATACGTATGAAAGAGTCGTTCGCCCTTCTAGTACCCGATTCCTCGGTATACTCATAAACTCTCTAATGAAGCAAGTTCCTAATACAAGGAGGCGCTAGCTCTACCCTTGTATTGCACACAAGTAATTTCTAGTGATGAAATTACAATCAATACATAACATTCATTAGACATTCAAGAAGGTACCAACAAATCATCATAAACATTCAATGCTATTAATGCTCAATCCAAAAGTTCAACATACCCAAGTACCAATAGATTAGTTCCCCATAAATGGGGAACTCAAACCAAAATAGGAAAGCTTACAAAACAATGAAAGATTAATGGAGAACACCATTACCTCCAATGCTTGCAACTCCAAGGGTTCTCTACAATCAAGATTTGGGGGAGATGACCCCCCAAGCCCTAATCTCTCCTCTAGCCTCTCTCTCAAGCCCAAAACTGTCTCTAAACTCTCATACTTAACTATTTATACCCATGAATTAGGGCTCCACTTAAAAATTACAACATTACCCTTGATTGGGCCCATAAAACTGCAAAAGTTACGATGAACGGCCTCGTGAGCGGCTCGTTCATCGATCCGATTCGACTCAGCGGCTGTTACGAACCGGGTAGTCAACGGCCGTTCATCACCCGTTCACCTCTCGACTTGTTACGAACCGGGTAGTGAATCGGCGGTTCATCGGTACGGTTCACCTCCGCGGCTTGCTCACGAGCGCATATGAACGGCCATTCACAAGGCCGTTCACACTCTTTTTGTGCCTGCCGTTGTGCCCAGGTGTGAACGGCCGTTCACAAGACCGTTCACCCCCTATTTACTTCAAAATGTCCTCGTTTGGTCTTCATTTTGTTGATAAATGCTTCCTTTTCATCGGGGTGGCCTATTTATGCCCTGTTTACAAAATATGAAGCATTTTAAGTACCGGCAGGCTACAAATCATTGCATTTGACATGAAAATAAGTATATATATGGTATGTAAATATGCTCAATTGAACGCTTATCAATCTTCATCTTTGGGGAGCAGCTCCTCGAGGGTTAGTGTTTCGGGCGGCCCGTTGGGTCGTCCTCCTCGGCTTTTCAGGTGGTTGACGTAGCACTGCCGAGAGGCTGCTTGATCACCCTTTATTTCTCCACACCCATGCTCAGTTGGGAATTTCAACATCATGTGATAAGTGGAGGGAACTGCACCGAAGGTGTTCAGAGAGGGTCTTCCCATGATAGCATTATAGCTAGAGGGGCACCGAACCACCAGGAATTGGATCATGGAGGACACTTCCCGTGGAGGGTCGCCGAGGGTAACTGGAAGAGTTATGACGCCTTCAGGTTGAAGGGGACTTCCATTGAAGCCCATTAGGGGGGACTTGGTGGGCTTTAAATTTTCCGAACCGATCTTCATTCGCTCGAAGGCGTCCCAGAAAATGATGTCGACCGAACTCCCAGTATCGACGAGCACTCTGTACATAATGAAGATCCCTACTTTGACTGCTATTACCAAGGCATCGTCATGGGGTTGGGAGACTCCTCGCAGGTCTTCGTTTGAGAAAGTTATTGGCTCTGGTGGGCGGGCTCGCTTCGGAGGTGGTTCTTCGTGTACCGCCCCCACCATCCTCGCGTAATTCTTCCGAGAGGAGGAGCTCTCACCTCCGTAGCCAGGACCTCCTGCGATGAAGTGCAAGGGGACGGCACCCGGCGGGGCGACTTGCTGTGGTGCAGGGTTCGCCTTGGGCGTTGGCTCCTGCTGCAAGAATTGATCAAGTTTCTTCGCCCTGACGAGGTCTTCAATGGCATCTTTCAGGTGTACACAGTCCTCGGTTGTGTGACCTTTAGCTTGGTGGTAGGCACAAAACTTCCCGCTCCGTTTCATGGCTGCGGATTCCTTTATGGGATTCGGTTGTTTCAAGAGCTTTTTGTGTTGTATCTGCATCAGTACATTCTCCCTTGTCGTATTGAGGTTGGTGTAGTTATCATACTTTCCTGGGAGCCGAGGTCTCCTGGGCTCCTGTGGGCCGCGATCGATTCGTCGAGGGAGGTCATCTCGCTTCGTTTCTGGGTCCCTTCGGGTCCGCCGTTCCCCTTGCCTTGGGTCTCTATATCTCTCGGATCGGGATTCTTCCCTCTGAAACTCCCTGATCCTTTGCAAAGTTTCCTCCTTCCGGCCAGCTTTGAACTCTTCGCTAGCGATGAAAGACTGCGCTCGGTTCATGAGTTCGGGGAGGTCCTTAGGAACAGATCCGGAGATTGCATCGAGGAAAGGACCATCCCGAAGCCCATCTAATGCCGCGCCGACGACCATAATGGAATCGGGGTGCGACATCCCGGAAGCCTCTCTGCTAAATCTGTCCAAGTAATCTCGAAGGCTTTCCCCTTCCATCTGCTTGCATCTGAGGAGGCGATGCAGGGGTTCTTAAATGCGACTTGGCGGTTGGCGAACCCGGAAGAAGAGTTCGATTGATGCGCTGAAAGCCGCTATGGACTCAAGGGGGAGGCTTCTGAACCAGTCGTAGGCGATTCCTGTGAGGGTCTTGGGAAATGCGCGGCATAAGACCACTTCATTGAGGCCATTAGTCATTATTTCCGCGCAGTAACGCTCGACATGCTCGTAGGGATCGGTGGTGCCATCGTAATATCTGATGTTTGGAGGCTGGAATTTCTCTGGAAACGGGGCCTCCCAGATTGCCCTGATGAAGGGTGAGGGCATGTACGGAACATGAGTCAAGACCCTCTCGCGATCGCTGACTCTCCCTCCGCGGTAGGACTCTGGAGAGCGATGGCGTCGAGGAGAGCGGCCCCTTAACTGATAATCACGGGGGGATCTATATCTTGGCGGGGAGCGCCCATATGGATAATGCCGAAGCGGGCGTGACTGGGGAGAGTCCCTTCTTGGAGAACGATGTCGAGGCGACGGGTGGTCCCAATATGGCTCGGGAGATTCGAATCCTCTCGGAGAGGCAGGACGCCTCTGTAGGTATCCGTGATCAGGCCGAGAGCGGTCTCTCCCCCGGGAATAATGTGGGGTAGGGCTTCGGCTTAGGGATCGATGGTTCCGCTCCCGTGGTGGTGTAGGCACATGGTGCCGGGGGGAGTGAGTCGCGGAATATTCCCGATTCTCTAGGCGATGTGGTGGGCCAAGCGATTGCCCGTACTTAGGCGACGTGGCGCTCGACCGCGACCATCTTTGTGTACAGTCGGCGATCTGCCTTTCCATGGCCGTGAAGCGATCCTCTGGGACTTCCATGGTTCGGGGACCAAGCGGAAGGTCCTCTTCGGCTGTTCGAGGGGCTTCGTCTGGGGGCGGCGGTGTTGCTCCGGTTGGGGCGGGCGTCGCTTCGATAGGGGGCGGAGTTGGGTGAATGGCACTCGTCTGTTCTTGGTTCTGGCTCTGTCTTGATCTTCTTGTGGTCGCCATGACTTCTTGATCGCAGTCCCCACAGACGGCGCCAAAATGTTAACGAGATTTTTGGTAAGATCCCAAGAACCACGTAAACACTTGAATTTATAAGGGTTTTTTGGGGAAAAGATCCAAGAAGATCGAGAAAGAAAGAATCAAGAAGACAAGACACCAGGGCTTTAACGTGGAAAACCCCTTGAATCGGGGAAAAACCACGGGTCTCCAAGCTTTGGAGAGAGAATTCCACTATTGAGCGATTCTTTTACAAGGAGAGAGAGGGAGGGTGTGGGTACCAGAGGTTCAATCCCCTTTACAAGTGTGAGGTCTTGGCTATTTATAGGACTTGGTTACAACCTCTTCGGTTTTTTGGGTCGGCTTGTTGCTTTTTCTAGAAGGGTTCATGGCTTCTCGGGAAAAGGAAGAAGAGGAGTCTTGTTCGGAAGTTGGTTCGGCAGGCTCTTCGGAATTCTCTTTTGCTTTGGAGACCGTTTGGAAGGCTGTTCGAAAGGCTCTTCGGAAACTCCTCTTCCTTCGGAACTTGCTCAGGAGGCTCTTCTAATTACTCTTCGGTTTGGTCTTTGAAGGTCTCTTCGGAGGGTGCTTCGGGGTTGCCTTCGGAGTGTTCCCTTGGAAGGACTCTTTGGTCTTTTTGAGATTCGGCTAGTGATCGAGGGTGTGAGATCCTTCCACGTGTCTCTACTGATTTCACCCTTATCAGAAAACATTGAGGAGGGAACCCAAGTTAGGTTGGTTCAACCCCCCAACATTTACTTTTTATCTTATTGATGAGTTTAGTGTGGATGAGTTGAATATATGTATCTAGTGCTATTAACTAGATAAAACTCCATTGTTAACTTTTTTTTTTTATTTGCGGATGGCGAGTTTATCCTTTCAGATGGAGAGAGGTTTTTCCACATTAAATTTAGTATTGGTTCTCAAAGTTGGAAAATTTTGTATGCGCTGCAATTACTTATGTCTTTTATAGGAATAATCTATGGCTTTTTCTTTAAAAATAATAAGTGATTTCTAGCTCCTCTGCATAAGATTAATATTTTTAAATAAATTGTTTACTTAGGATCAGTTAAGATATTATTTTGTTCTTCTGACGGTGAAAGAATTAAGCTTCTGTCGAACATTAATAAGCCATCAGTACTATACATACACACATAGGAGCCGAACTCTAAATTCACATGACGATGAGATGCAAACAAAATGAAACATATTAGTAAGCCAAAGAAAGAAGCGCAGAGGGATCAGGGAGAGAGAGAGAGAGAGAGAGAGAGAGAGAGAGAGAGAGAGAGAGAGAGTGGAGTGTGCAGCAGAAGAAATTTCCAACAAACTTCTCTAAAGCTGAGACAATACTTGCTTTGATTTTAGAGGAACGATGAAATGGGGGGTCAGACAAAAGGTGGCAAGCTGCATGCATGCATGGATGCATGTTAAGATGAAAAAAATGCAAGACAACTCATGCTAGTCCTTGGTTTTTGCACCTCCCTACTTGTGTTGCGACAGCATTATAGCCATGTGTATTATGTAACAGAGAAAGAGAGAGAGTGTGTGCCGTGGATGTCTCAGCACGGAAACTAGTTTCTTTATTGTTTGTTTCCGTGCATTTGACCGAAGAGGAGCTGTGAAATGCCACTTGCCACCAACTGCTTGAGTTTATGTGATTTTCGGGTTCAGTTTCAATCCTCATTACACCTCTTCCTAAAAATGCCCATTACACATTTTATAACTTATTTTATTAACTCTTCTTAATTTTCTGAAGTATTAGATGTAATATGCGTAATTTACTTTTCTTTTTTTTCCTTTAATGTTATATATATATATATATATATATATATATATATATATATATACTACTCCGTTTATCATTCATTTTATTATAAAATCTTACAATTGCCTCTACCTCAATTATTAACCTTTTTAGGTAAACTACTCCCTAAAAATGATAGTTTATACATTAATTATATATATATATATATATATATATATATATATATATATATATATATATATATATATATATATATTATACCAAATAATTAATTTTTTGTCTTTCCTTTATTTTTATATAGCCTACTCGGTTATCAAATGATCATGATGTTCATAAACAGCTTGAGTTTAGCCCGGTGAAAACTTGAGTTTTACTTTCAAGCTCGAAATTAATTTTGAACTGAGTTTGATTGAGATAGGCTCAAAAGCTCAAAAGATAATATTAATATATTAATATATTAATATTAATAAATATTAAAATATAAATAAATTTTTAATTTCGAACTAAATAGAACCAAGCTCGAACTTTCAAATTTATAATCGATCTCTTAATTTCAAACTAAATCAAGCTGAACTCAAGCTTTTGAAATTAAAATCAAGTCAAACTCAAGCAAATTTATTTGATCTAATGGCCCAACGGAATCAAGGCAATTTACCCTACCTAAGGGTCATCTCTATCTATTTATTACATTTTGGTTTTTCTATTTACACTTATTTTTCTTAAAAAAGTACAATTTTTTCAAAAAAAATATAAGACAAAAGTGTTTTTAACAAATACATATAAGATAGTCTACATTTATCATAAATCGATAACATGGAAATTAAATTAAAAAAACCAATTATATTAATATATGCAAATTGATATGAATAAATTCGGATAGACACGTGGCATCATCCAGAGTGTATAGCTCGATTCCAAACATCCATACAAATATACTTAAGTTACCAATCTGGACATCCCCTTTGAGGAAAAAGAAAGTCGCAGAAGTCAAAGAATTGGGGATAAGATGGAAGAAAAATGTACGGTCAGAGGGATAAGATGTCATGGATAAATACGACAAAAAAGATCTCTTACATCAAAGAGACAACCGCAGACCCCAAAGATGACAGATAAGAGGAAAGAAAGCAAAACAAATGGGGTATCTAATCTCTAGACTCAAAAACCACATTCCCCTCCATCTTTGACCTCTCACTAATTTGGGTGTTGGAGCTACCTCGTGGCACAACACCAGCCTCCTCTCAGCTCTATTCCTTGTGCAAGATCACTGGCGGACTAGAGGAGCTCTCGGTCATCTATTCTGGCTATCACTGACATCTTCCACAACTATAAATCTTAACTGTCGATCAAGGATCGGTGCTGATCTTCAGAAGAGACCAATTTTTACACCAATAAAAAAAATAAAATACTTCAATTTCTAGTACCACAATTTTAAAAAGCATTTGTCACTTACGAAAGGACTAAATACTAAGAGTGTGCTAACAAAGATTAATGAAAGAGAATCTCTCAGGTCTAAGGAATGGGCAAACAATTCCAAAAGAGAGAGTGCAAGGTTGGAAGAAGGCTCCAAAAGCCAACTACTAGACTTAGAGAAAGCCTCTCACAGTCCCTGTCCCTACGGTGCATGCACACTCTACTAAGCACTCTATCAATGCCAACTGAATAATTTTTCTTGTTGAAATCACTTTGATTTCTTCAATACTGTACCATCTCGTTCAACCCTCTATGAAATCTAGGGTTAGAAAATGGGTCACTCTAGAGTTGGATCTGAATTATTCTATCTCTGATCTAGAGATGAATAATCAATTGTTAAGCTTGAGTTTTATTTGAATTTTATATGTTATATAAAGATTTGAGCTAAGCTTATTCAATCTAGTTTACCAAACCTTCTAAATTTTGGATCATTTCATGAATAAAAAACCAGTACAAAATGAGCTTGTTCCAAATTTGGTCTCTATGTATACACATTCAAATAAATAAATCTTAATTAATTAATTTAAAATTATTATTGATGATAAAACGATGATAATGGATGAATAAAATGACTCTAGAGAATTGGTATCTGGATCTCTTACTAAGATAAGAGGTTCTCCCGTGGACGAAAATGGGATCGAATCCCCACTTTATAAGATGAGGGTCAGATGTGGTGTTGTTCTCCTATAGACTAACTCAGAATATTACGGTCACGTTTACTCATATTCTTGACTCACCTTCGGGGAATAAAAAATAAAAAATAATTCAAAAATTAGATAAGTTCAAAAAGAAAAATCTTATGTTTAATGGTGGGTTCACAAGAAAAAACCGATTGTTAAGTGCAACGACACCTGTAAACCGGTTTGAAGTAGTATCTTCAAAATTCAAAAGTAAAATGTAATATCCTGAATTAAGTACATATAAAAAAATCAAACAGTCTACATACCTCTAAGACCTCTAATCGGAGATGAGCTTTAAAGTAAAACAAGTTTGAAATATAGTTTTAATCAAATCTATAATAATTATAAAATACTAATAACAATAAATGGATTTAATTGTTGACAAGTGGGGGGATTAAAGAAGATAGAAGATGAGAGTTGTTGGGGGCGGTCAGCAAGGATTATGGAGACATGGAGAAGGCAGAAGCAATGGCGGATGTTTTGGATGTATTTGAAGGAAAGCTTAGGATTGAAGGGTGGTGCACATGTATCCTCGTAATTCATTAAAAAAAATAGGGAAAATAATAACTATAATAAAGTTTTGGTGATCTCTATGTTAAGTCTCATCGGATATTCGGATATCATATGTGGGTTTTTTTCCCCCTTTTTCTATGCTTATTAATCTTTGATCGCATCTACATGTTGGAGTGCTAAATATTGACTGGACCCAAGTAAAAAATTAAAAAGGTTTCTTTTCATATATATATATAGTCAGTACAATAATCGATTCAGCTAGTGATCAATACCGATCAAGATCAATAGTTATGATTTGTAATTGAGGGAGATGTTGACAATGGTCATAGTGAATGTCTGAGAGCTTCTCTGTCCAGCCGGAGGTCTCCACCATGATGGTCCTACACAAAAAACAAGGATAAGCAGAGCGAGCTTTGTGCCCCGATGTGGCTTCGATGCCTAAGTCAGTAAGGGGTCTAGCTTGAGAGAAAAATCTCTAGAAGGTGGTCTGAGAGAGAGAGAGAAAGAAAGAGAGAAAGATCTTACTTTTCATATACCTCTGCTCTTCATTATTTCCCCCGTTTTTGTCCCTGATCCTAAAAATCGATTGTTGTCTCATCGTAGTCAGAGATATCCACTACCGTACTTTTCTCTGCCACTTTATCCTCTTCCTTGACTTCTGCAACCTTTAGGTCCAAGAGGGGTGTTCGAACTTGGGACTTGTGCCGCTCACATGGACGTTCTGGATGGTGCCGTGTGTACGCTTTGGGTAAGGCCACATGGATGTTTAGATTTAGCCCATATCACTTACCCCCCGAGAATCCTACCAGGGGGACTTCACTGGTTGCAACTATTCTAGTCTGAGTTTCATCTTCCTGAAGGTATCCCATAAGATTACGTCAAACAAGCTCCCACTATTGATGAGGACCCTTCGAACCTCGTAGTTGGCAAGAGTAACAATGACGATTAGAGCGTTATCATACGGGTAGTGTATTCCACACAGGTCATCGTTGGAGAAAGTGATGAAAGGCTCCGCCCCAGGCCTCTTCCGTGACCGCGCTGCTTGGTCAGTCATCCTAGCGTGGTTCTTGTGAGTTGTTGTGCTCTCTCCTCCACATCCCAACTCCTCCAGCATTGTAGTGGATGGTCCCTGTGGAGGGTCGGTTGTGCTTTGGAGAGGATGACCATTCACCTACCTAGTCGCGTTGGAGGTATTGCCCGAGATGACCTCATCAGATAAGGTCTTTGATCACATCTCACAGCTAGATGCAATCCTCAATATCGTAGCCTCGATCTTAGGGGAAGTGATAGTGCTTTTTGTTGTTATTCCGAGCCGTCAGGTTCTTCATTCGCGCGGCCTATGCCAATATCTTCTGATATTAGATTTGCATCAAGATCTTCACTCGGCTAGAATTAAGGGGAGCATAGTTTTGATATCTCATCAGCTCCACTACTTTGTGAATCTCCCGAGGCTGGAGGCTCGGCTACTTGACCCGGGCCGGGGGTCTTTGATCGGCCTGGGTTTTGCTCTCTTTTGGGCCCCTCCTATCCGGAATCCTCCTTCCAACTAGCTTGGATCACTTCGATATTAATGTATTTCTCCGCATAAGCTAGGAGGTCAGACAAATCCTCCGGCTGTTTCTTATAGAGGGAGAATCGAAAAGCTAACCTATGGAGTCTTTCCATAAGGGTTGCGACAACGAAGGTTTGATTGAGGTTAGTGATGTCTAGTGTCTCCATGTTGAAGCGTTAGATATAATCATTCAGGCTCTCTCCATCTTGTTGCTTGACCCTTATCAAGCTTGTCGATCGAGCTCTTCCTCTGTCTCTTGCTATTGATGGAGTGGCTAACAAAGAGGCTAGTCAGCTCGTCGAATAAGGAGATAGACTCAGAAGGGATGTTATTGAACCAAGCCTAGGTTACCCTCGCAAGGTTGTTGGGAATACGTGGTACATGATTGCATCTGGGATCCCATAAATCAACATCATCATCCTGAAAGCTCCTAGATGGTTTGGCGGATTTGAGGTACCGTCATAGGTTGGCATAGTAGGTGCCCCGAAACTAGTAGGGATGGGTGCTTATAGGATTTCTGGGACATAGGGAGAGATCACCTAAGGAACATGCCTCAGGTACTTCTTCTCCCAAGAGGGAGTGCAATGTCGAGCCTGTGGAGATGTCCTGGGCTGCTACCGGACCTGGGGTAGCCTTAAGCTACCTAATAATGGGATCATCTTTTGCTTGTCTTCTCTTGGTCCACCGCCTTAAGCTACCTAATAATGTGCGAGCATCAGACCCACCGCCTTGTCTCTGAGGCCTTTAGAGGAGCACTCGCTAGTGGGGTAGCCTATGACACTTGTCGCTCCACCGCCTAGTAAAGCTCCCCTTGAGCGTCTTCGCCAAAGGATTGGCTTGGAGGGGTTTCTCTAACTTCGCGAATGTAACATCCCAAAATTTCCTAAGTAAATTCAGTAAATTTTTGAAATTTTAAATGAGGTTAATTAACTTAAATCAGATTAATTATTATTAATCTCGAAGTCAAGGGAAATTAGAATAAAATGGACCGAAATCCATTCTCGCAACTATAGGGCCGAGAGAGGCCTTATAGCGCCATGCCAGAGTTATATAGAATAGTTGGAGATGGATAGTCGGCTGAGTTAGATTAATTAAACCAGAAATTAATTAAAAATTTATTTAATCCATATTAATTAAGTAAAAATATTGGACAAAAGATAGAGTCCCGATAAAGTAGTTCTGGCCGAGTCAAAAGCCGAGATACACGGATCTGGGTCGGGAGAAGAGACGACTCGTGATCTGCCGCAATGCGTGTCACGAGGGTCGATGGAACTTCGAGATTCCCGGATCTGGTTTGAGAAAGAGACAGGCCAGAGAATATCATTAGTCGCCCTCTTGACGATATAGTAAGAAGATAGGATCGACGAAAAGTCTTTCGGCTTGTAGTGGAGATATTTAGAAGATATTATAGTTTATTAAATACTTTTAAAAGATAAGTTATTAAAATGATTTAATTAATTAAAGGCTTGCCTATTTAGTCAGATGAGATGAAGAGAGAGAGAGAAAAAGGATTCTCTTAAATCTCTCTCTTTCTCACTTTTCTCTCGATTCAGAGGGGCGTCCGCCTCTCTCGTGCCTCGCGAGTTCGATGGCTGTCCCAGGAGAGGAAGCGGCCAGCCCATGATCAGCTGATGGCGTCGCCGCCTAGTCGCGTAGCCCTCCAGTCCGGCGCGCCGGGCCAGATCTTGGCGTGCTCGGCCAGCGACCACGCCCTCGGCAATTTGCGGCCCGGTGTTCTCCCTGGCCGAGCTCCACTGCTGCGCCATACGCCGGCCCTACTCCGTAGGTCAGCCCCTCGCGGTAGCCTACAAGCTTTTCACCCTCCATTGTGAGCCTTGGGATTAACCCTACAATTAACTATATAATTGAAGGATTAAGTAGGGGGAAAAGATCTAATTGAGATCATAGTTTCAGTGTTGGGAGATGGATGAGGATTTGCATGTATAGGGCTGTGAGATGTTAGAAATTTATATTTAGGTTGATGTTTAATTAAGATATTGTTATGTGTGTAAATGATTGTAGAATTTCGGAGCCCTACAATTAGAGGAGGTGCTGCCGAAATTTCGGCGATTTCCTTAGATCATTCATGTCATTCTAGCAAGACATTATCTCAAGGAAAGCATGCTAGAGGCCCTTGAATTCCCATGAAATACATGCTTAAGTTTACCAAATTATGTTAGTGATAAAAATGAGAATAGTTAGTAAGAAAAGCTAATTTCGTACTCTCATCGTATTCTATTTAGTTATACTAGAGTACGAGTCAAGAATACGGATTCCGTATTTATAAATTTCTCATTTCAACTATCAGATAAGGGCACAGGCAAGTCCGCCGCCGAAGGACCGAGCCAGATTTAAGCTCGAACCAGACTAAGGTGAGGGGATCTACCTGTACAGTTCATGTGTTTTACCGTATTTTTATATGATGGGTTTTAGGTTTTGAAAAGCATGAACTAGGAGGTTTATGAAAGTTTCTGGAGTTTTATAAACCCATTTCATGCTTAGTATTCAGTAACAGAAATGAGAAACAATTACAGATACAGATAAACTACATTCTATTGAAATACTTGTATAGACCAGTGGTGGCTCGAGTAGAGCCGAGAGAGTCTGACAATCGAAGTTAGGAGAGGGTGATTTAAATTCTGTTTTAAGTCCGAACTATCTGTTTTAAAAACACTTCCATTTTATAAAAATCAAAACCCCCTTTCCATCCCTTCGGATGCTTAGTATACTTATATATTGTTGACCACGTGTATCAAATATACTTGTTAGTTGCTGGCCATACAGTATTGAAGTAGATGTGTAGTCAGAGATTAGTCTTGTGTTTATCAGATGATGCCGCATTCCTCGCCTTCTAGAGATAGAGCTCATCTCAGAGAGAGAGAAGGCACAGGTACAGATTACCCAGGGGGAATGTCGGTTTCATATATAATTCACAAGACAGAGAAGCAGAAAATTAGATATGCATTTAAAAGAGAATACATTGATTAATGTTTACTTGCTCAGTATTCAGTTCAGTTTTCAGCGTTTTAATTCAGTATTTTCTATTCAGGTTTTTATACGTCAGATTTCTTTTTCAATTTTACTTATTATCACAGTGCGGTATACACTGACGGATATGTTCAGCTCATTTGAGCTCAGATAGCTTCGACCTCTTCTTTGACATTGTGATTGCGGGGACGTTAGGCGGGAGACCATATAGAGGGTCATTGATCACGCAGTAGTGGAGATGTCACATGGTGGCTCGACTCAGCGTCTAGTATTATGTTATTTTTGATTTGAGTGTTTGTGAGACATTAAGCTTAAGATAATATTTATTTGGTGTTGTATTAAGCAGATTGAGTTGATGTTTTAATATATCGGTTTGCTTGTTAAATTCCGCATGTTGTTAATTCTACGATTAATTAACGGTTTACTATAAGTTTAGGGTTCATTCCTAAACCTAGCGAGTGTGGCCTTTGAGTCACGAAAAGGATAAGAATTATTCTGTGAAGGATTGATTCGGAGGGTTTCTCTAGCATACGATATCAGATTGAGCGAACAAAACTATCACCTTCCCTCGTCTTCCACTTGGTTTCGCTTCACTCTTCCCATTACTACCACGGTTTCTTGTCTCGTGGTCCCACCGATGGTGGCAAGTATTGGTACAAAAATCGGTTTCATCTCGTGATCGGATCAAGCGGTTATGATTTGCAACTAAGGGAGTGCCGACAATGGTTGGAGTGAGCGTTCGGGAGTTTCTCTGTCTATCTAGAGGTCTCCAGCGGGGTGATCTTGCACATAAAACAAGGATAAGTGGGGTGGGGCTTGTGCCTAGTATAGCCGACACCCAAGTCAATGAGAGATCTCACCTGAGAGAAAAAAAACTCTAGAAAGGGGGGTGGGGGGAAGGAGGGTCCGAGAGAAAAATAGTACTTAATTTTTCGAATACCTCTTCTCTTCATTCTTTCCCTCCTTTTTGTCCTTGATCCTTGAAGTCAGTTGTTGTCCCATCGTTGTTAGAGATATCCACTGTTATACATTTTTCTGCCACTTTATCCTCAAGTCTAAGGGAGATGTTCAAACTTGGGACTTGTGTCGCTCATGTGGACGTTCTAGATGGTACAGTGTGTACGTTTTGAATGAGGCCACGTGGATGCTTAGAATTAGCCCATAGCGAGCGCGCACACACACATATATATATAGGGAGCGCATGTGCGGCCGACTTATATATATGTATATATATATACGGATCTGATAAGATCTGGCCGACCTTAACACTCTGTAAATGAGGTTACTTCCCATTTCGGCCCTTGGAGCAAATTTGAAGGATTTCCAACCATACTGATGGGAAGATCATCGAAAAATAAGCTAGCATGTCTATTTTCATATAATTTGGTGACCGTTTGGTCCTCCCACTTAACAGTTTTTATTTTATAGAAATCTTAACGGTTCAGAATTTCAACCATTAAGTGGGAGGACCAAACGGTCACCAAATTGTATGAAAATTAATGGACATGTTAGCTTATTTTCCTATGATCTTCCCATCCGTACGGTTGGAAATCCTTCAAACATGCTCTAAGGGCCGAAATGGGAGGCGGCCATATCTGTACAGTGATCCGACTGGCCACACAGTATCAGGCCTTTATATATATATATATATATATTATATATACTGTATATATATAGGTTCAAAATATGAAAAAAAAGGAAAAGAAAAGAAAAAGTGAATTGAGGAAAAGTGTATGCATCAAGGAAAAAAAACTATGAAAAGAATATTTAGTCAAATCCTCGGGTGGGAGTAGGTGGAAATGACCATTCTGTAAAACCTCTTACCAGAAAGTAGTGGAATATGCTTCAAAATAAACAACATCGCTTATTCTAAGTTGATTTGAGAGAGTGATTTATTTTTATTCTCTTAATTTGATACAGCTCACTCATGCGATCAAGCAACTGAAGCTAGCGGAGGTGGAGTCTCAGTAGTAGGATTTTGACATTCACCCTTAGGAACCGCATCAATCTCTAGACGATGAGGCCATGGAGTGCAACAAATCCAAATAGTTGGTTATCCATGTAACAGAGGCACCTATGCCCCTTTAATTATTAGTAGTAGTAGATCAGTTCTACTATCTAACATCCTTTTACTAATTATATATATTTCATAAAAATTGTTAAAGAGTCTGATACCGAGATTCTTATACATACATGAGAGACAGAGAGTATATTATGGTTTAAGGAAGCAATATATATATATATATAGTCTTTTTGCTTAAAGAGGTAGAAATCTTTATTGTACAACTTGGATACCAAACTAATACTGCTGTCCTCTCCTTTAATCCTAGAAAGAGTAGATAACTGTTTAACAACAGTTAACACCAGAGAGAGAGAGAGAGAGAGAGAGAGAGAGAGAGAGATGTTAAAGATAAATAAAATTTTTTTTTAAAAAAAAACCTAAAGCAAAGAATAATAGATAAGAGTGCTCATAGAAATGTGTGGGCATGCATGTGGCTAAAACATGCTTAAAGCCTTGAGCATTTGGCCCTAATAGGAATCCGGGTCACCAAAAGACGAAGGAAAGGCAGGAGTTGAAAGGCCAAAAGGAGAGCATTACTGCATGCTCTCATGCCCGTATCAATTATCAAAGGAAGAGAAAGACTTCATCTCTTTTGCCTTCAAGCATCCTATGGCATCACAACACTGCACAAAAGTATCCACCATCTCCATTCATGCTCCACTGTAAGATAACTCCAATCTCAAGGCTACTTCACTTTAATTAAATCTTTCATTTAATTTAATTAGCTGCCTCTTTAAGTTGTGATTTTGGGTTTAGAAACACTATCTCCATTTATATTAAAATCAAGCCTAAGTCAAGATACAACTTACAATATGAATACACCATAATATTAACAAATGGATTAACAATAATATAACATAAAAACACCCTAAGACTTGGATTGAGGAAATGGACAAGTTGAGAATGGTATGTAACTTATGATCAACCCTCTCATCACACTTCTCAATATTCTTTACTACTTATGATCAAATGGAAACTAAATCCCAACTAACATGTAGTGAACTAAAATTACGAGTGTTCATAATTCTAAGTATAATTAAAGACGTGACCGATAAAAATGTTAATATGATTAATGAACCATAATAGGACATAAATAAATATCATGCTCTTTTAATACTAGGAAATAATTCTGTATATTCTATTATAGTATTCAATAAGATCATAGTTCTATTTTCAATATGAGTTTGAAATTTTGTTAATCAGAAGAGATGGTTTTTTCTCCACATTTATAATACCCATTTAATAAACCTTGTGGTTAATTATACATACATATTTAGCCTTTTTTCAATGTTTGAAAAATATCCATAGGCCAAAGACCTCTTGGTCTAACGACATAGGTCCCTTGTATATGGGATTTGGCCCACGGAAGTCTTGGAGTTGAATCATCGCTAGAGTAAGGTGAGGGGGCAGGGCGTGGGTCGCCAAGTGGGCGTAGTATACCAGACGGTAAAATAAGTGTATGTTGTGTGAAACCTTCGGACGGTAAAATAAGTGTATGTTGTGTGAAACCTTCGGGCGGTAAAATAAACTACGTAATTCAAGAAAATTACGGATTAGAAACCCAGGGTAAATCGAGGCCCTGTGCATGCCCTATTTGACTGATCCTTAGGGGGGCGCTTGTTGTCCATGTCAAAAAAAAAAAAAAAAATCCATATAGTTAATAAGGGTCTAAATCTAGGATAAATATTTATGCTTTGGTTTAATTATCACAAATTAACAAATGATTACAACAAAAAATTGTCTATATATATATGGACATGTTAGTGTGAGGCTGGCCGCACACTATATGAGACAACATATCGGGGCCGGGCCCGAGTAGCTCGAGATCTAGCCTGATAGTGTATTGCGGCTGGCCTCACACTAACATTTCCCTATATATATATATATAATATATATATATATATATATATATTATACATATATAATACATAATAGTAGTGATAGGATCAGGCGGTACGCACTTGCGGTCGGCCTGATCCTATTATTACTATATATATATGTGTGTGTGTGTGTGTGTGTGTGTGTGTGTGTGTGTGGCCCTGAAAATATATGTGTGTGTGTGTGTGTGTGTGTGTGTGTGTGTGTGTGTGTGTACTATAAAAACTTATTGATTTTGTGTGTGTGGCCCTGAAAATATAAATCTTTGTACTATAAAAACTTATTAATCAAAATCAATCAAACTTCCCCCTTTCCTTCAATAATCACACCATCATGCATGTTTTTTAACCTCTCTCTTCTCTCTCCTGCCCCCTTCTCACTTGCTTGAATAAGGCCCCCACCTTCTCTCTTTCTCTCTCTCCCCAACTCCATTGAGCTCTGATATCATGGAAAGCCTCTGCCTTTGAGGAGAGGAACAGCACAAGTGTTCCGAAGAACAAGAAAATCCAGGAGAGCAGAACAAGTTGGCAATGGGGTTCAGCTATGACTGTGCTGCTTCTATCCTCCTCTGCGCTGAGGATAACAACAGTGTCTTGGGCTTTGAGGATGAAGTGGAAGATATTGAGGCTGGTGCGGAGGTGGAAAAGTTTGGGCTTTTGGAGAAAAGATATGATTTTTATGGGGATTTCTTGAAGGTTTTGCCCATACAGTCCGATGAGTGCTTGGAGCTGTTGATGGAGAAGGAGTTGGAGCATTTGCCTAGAGGGGATTATGCTGAGAGGTTGCTGAATGGGGACTTGGACTTGGAGATTAGGAGAAACGCCATTAATTGGATTAGCAAGGTCAGTTTGACAAGGCATGCTGGCATTCTCGTTTTGATTTTTCCTGATGTTTTGAATCGATGTGCTTGCTTGCTAGTTTTTTCAGATTTCAGCAAAATGAGACTTTTATTGCAAATGGGTGATGATTCCTTTTGTTGTTTATCAATGTGGGTGCTTTGAACCAGCATTGGCTTAATTTTCCAACTTTTTTTTTTCCCCTTCTTTTGTGATGGATTTTATACTGTTCCATTTTGTCTGTAATTAGGCCTTCAACACTTGATCCCAACTTACTTTTCTCGTTGGACATGATATGGACTTGTTTTACTTTTTGTTACATTAACTTCCCTCTAAATACAATTGAAATGATTTACCAACTTCTTGTGTTCTATATCTAATACTTTTCATTTCTACTTCTACTCTTAGTTTACTTTGTAATTAATGTTGATTGTGTTATATTTGCAGGTTCGTGCTCACTATAGCTTTGGACCATTGAGTGCTTATTTATCTGTAAATTATTTGGATCGCTTTCTCTCTGCCTATGAGCTCCCTGTAAGACTCCGGTTCATGTAGTTGTTTTATAATGGACAATATATAGTATATTTTTCTGTTTTACTTGCATGTAATAATTCTCACGTTTGTGTTTTTTTCTGTATCTTTTAGCAAGGGAAGGCTTGGATGACCCAGCTGCTATCAGTTGCTTGCTTATCTTTAGCTGCCAAGATGGAAGAAACTGAAGTTCCTCTATCACTTGATTTGCAGGTGAAGTGGACATCATGTTCAGATCTCTCTTCGTATGCTTCGCTGCACTTTACATGTATACTTTTTTACTTATTTTTCAAGTTATTTTTGATTCATCAGGTGGGGGAATCAAAGTATGTCTTTGAGGCTAGGACAATACAGAGAATGGAGCTCCTAGTGTTGAGCACTCTCAAATGGAGGATGCAAGCTGTGACTCCTTTCTCTTACATTGATTACTTCCTTCATAACTTCAATGGTGGTAATCCACCGAGAAAGTCATTGGTTTCTCGGTCTGTAGAGCTAATTTTGACCATGATTAGAGGTATTTATCTTGTTCAAGTTTTGTGACTGAATCTCAAGTAGCATTGTTGAGTAATTGGTTGTGTGGGATTGAATGCAGGGACTGAGTACTTAGCATTTAGACCTTCTGAGATTGCTGCAGCTGTTGCATTTTCGGTACTGGGAGAAACCCAAATTTTGGAGATCGACAAAGCTCTAGCTGGTTGCGTCCATGTACAAAAGGTAAATTGCTGCAGTTTGTGTTTTAATGCTTGTTAGGATACTGATTTGGTGTTCATTTTGCAGGAAAGAATTCTTAGTTGTTGTGAAGTGATTCAAGAGAATGCACCTACGATTAACAAGTCTTTCAAGAATGCAAGCCCTTCAGTTTCCTCTGTACCACAGAGCCCAATTGGGGTGCTGGATGCTGCATGCCTTAGTTATAAAAGTGATGAGCTAACAGCAACACTGCATGCAGATTCAAAGAGAAGGAAACTGTGTTCCATCTCATGAAGAAGATGAATGAAAGAAACTAGACATACAAAAAAGAAAGGGAATAACTAAAGTTGGTGATGAGCAGCTCATGCTTGGAGCAATGTTAGACAGAAAAAAACATAGGCAAGCAATGAGAAGCTGATTGAGTTGAGTATTTCACTATTTCTTCTTCTTGTTGTTGATTGTTTTGTGCTCATGGTGTGAAAAAAAAAAAAAAAGGTTTTGCAGAAAAAAAAGAAGGAGGAAACCATCCCTCTGGGGATCAAAAGGTGACCGCGAAAACAAAAAGAAACATTATATATTGATCACTTCCTTTTTGCAGTCCTTGTATCTGTGCATCCTATTGTTTGACTGGTTGTCTGCTTGGACTGTGGAAGAAGATAATATACAAGTGTTAGTTGGAAGTTTCAGTGTTTAGTTTAGTCTGTTTAATCTGTCAACTTTAATAAACAATGGAGTGAGGGAATTATTCTCCTGCACTTGTTTCGGGTTTCCCTTTGATTAGGACTATATATTTAACATAAGCAAGACAGCAATTGCTCAAGTTGTACTACTACATTAAGATCTAACCCCTTGAAGGCATTTTAAAAGTATTGTGTCACTTGGACTTTGTTGTGCCTGTGCATGTGAATTCTTAACTCAAACTTGATAAACAGCAGTAGAAGGACCAAGTACTCACTGAGATCCATTCCACCAAAAGCCTAGCACATGAAACACATGGGACCACTGTTACTGCTGTGCATTTGCTGCTAAACCTTTGAATGAGTGTCTAATAATACATTTGCTTTGTTTCTAGTGTTCTCCTTTTGAAGTGATTTGCAGTGTTTGACCAGCTTCTTTTATATGTTTTCCAAAAACATCAAACTTTCATGTGATGTGGCAGGCATGAGAGGGACCTTAGAAATCAGAACACTTGCCATCTTTTATTCATTACTCATTTCCAGGTATGAATTCCTCTTATTACCATTACTGCAATCTCTTTGCCAGAAGAAATCCGGCACAATTATCAGAACTTCAGAAAAATTATTTTTGTCCATGTAGCAGAAATCTAATCCTTTACTAATCCATAATCAAAGCCCAAGAGGACAGTCGCATTTTGGAATCAATGCATCAGATCTGTACATTAAATTTGAGGATGATAAACAAAACAAAACCTTTTACACAAGGATAATTTAGAGAGGATCCATCCTTTGAAAACTGGGTGTCAGAGTCTCTCAGCATTTAGTAATGTTAATGCCCATCCATGCACATCAATGAAGAAACATTGTGCGGTTTTTAAACTCTGAGAATCAAACCAAAATAAAAATCACATGGAAGAAAATTTCTTAAATTGGCTAGATGTTGTCTCACAGCAAGTATTTTCCATAACCAATCTAACAAAATGGCTTCATGTAAGACTTCAATCATAATTGCAAACACCTGATAATAACACTTAAAGCTTGATTTGGTTTTCGGTTTGCGTGGGAAGAGCTGTGATAGCTGGTGGAACTAAATCCTTGGAAATACCTGCACTAAAAACAAGGCCTTGCTTCATTGTCAGATGCTAAAACAGATCCACCATTCATGGGCATGTAGTGGAAAGAAGACAGAACAATCTATTTTTCCCATTTTCTTTTTAGGCCTATGGACCACTTAGATAAACTCTCAAAGCTCCCATTGCTGTCTGTCTATGAGCTATGACCAGATGGTAAAACAATATTATCCAATCCCTGCCCCATTTGATCTCCACTTCATTTGAAGCTTTACATTTCAATAATCATTTCAGCGAATTAGGATCATTGTGCTTGGCCGACCAATTCACAGTTTAGTTGATGCAGATCTAGCAATTAATATGGTTGTGACCATATTGCTGATGAAAATTTAACCTTGTAGTCAAAATAAGAAGTGTGTGTCATTTTGTCACTAGTTTTAGGCCTTTACTGCTGGGCCAAGTTGGAAGATCAGTTGATACCTCTGCTTAAAACTTTCTTTGTTTTGATCTCTTAAAACACTGATTGTACCGATGTGGAGAAAGATGCAGAAAATAACAAGGCACAGATAAGATGCAGGAAACAGAAGTAATTTATATTCTTAGAAAGAATCAATTTGACTGAATCTCAGCAAGGTAAGCTTAACATCTCCATGAATGGCATGTTAACTGTCAGTGAGGTTAACAAACAATCACTGAAATGCTTTATGTATACAGTACAAGGACAAAGGAATAGTACTGCATATAAGCCAAGAGTTTTGCTGCTGCATCCAGTGCATCATGCATCATTATGCCGGATCTCGCATTATTTACCTTCTTTTGATATGAAACAAACTGTAACTCTTCTAGTTTGACCAAGACAGAGAGAAAGTAACGAATTCTTTAAAATAATATTGTTCATCTACTGATGATTTTCCTAATTTTTTGTTGGACAAAGCTTTAACAAAAGGTTTGGAGGAACTTGTCACTGGTTAGTGGTGAAAGATTTTGCAATTACAGTAAAGTGACATTGTAAATAGAGAGCAAGAGATGTGAAATAAATTGGAAACAGTCAGGAAAAGACCTTACTATGACAGAATGTAAAGCCTGGATTAGGATGACCTGTATGTTTCAAATCTTTAGTCAACTTTGGACTCTTTCTTTATTTCTGATACATTGTGTCACATCAAAGAAATTTCCGAGAAATCTATCCTTGTGAGATGATCTATGACTAATCAATTTTCAGCTTGCGAAAAGCCAGATCGTCGAATGTTTGATCATCAAGATAGTGAAGAGAAAAGCTGTTTATCAGTATATGTGAATGTACTGGAAATACTTAAGACAATATTATAGAGGACAAAGGGGTAATAATTGATTCACTCTGTAGAATCATCGACAGTATGTAAAATTTCAACCCTCAAAGATAACTGTAAATAAACATTTATATCTAGAAAAGGCTCACAATCCTGAGGGGCACCTCACAGTGATGGTCAAAATCAAGGCAAAAATTTAGAACTTCAAAATTGATCATTGAAAGCCCAAGTTATATCATTATACAACAGTTCACCTTGTGCTTTTGATAGGGCTTTGAAGCATTATTATAATTCATTTCATCATGTTGTAGGCATTCAATCTAAATTCCATGTATTTGTATTTTTTATTTTTTGATAAACGTGGACATTCCACTTTGTCATGCTTCAAGCATGATTTGAACCCCCAACCTCTCATTTTTGCAGAGGTGTGTAGTGGCCAACGTTTCTTTTGAAAGTTAATTTCTGTGTAAATCTTGAAACAAAATTAATTTCTTCTAAAAGTAATAGATCTTTTTCTAATTAAGACTCCCGCCTCCCATACACTTGCAACAACACTCTTTATCATAGATTTTTCTTTTTGTGCTTATGTTACAATGAGATTATAGCTTTGCTCTTTATGATTTGTTGAAGTATTGGACTCAGCTTTTTGCATGATGTATATCCAATTCATCAGCAGATTCACCTGAACAATCTTTGAAACTTCAATGCTTTGATATAAATACTCAATAAAATGGCAATAATAATTGTAATTTCATGATATGTGGTTTCTACATAGCTTTCCATTTGTAACTTGATCGTAGGAAACATCAACTTAAGATCTTACCATCTCTTTGTCTTGTAACCTGCTTTACTACAAACTCTCCCTTCAGAATTTAAGAAAACAAAACATATTGATTCAATGTAATGACTTGATTTTTAAACATGAATTCTGCATGAAAAATTCTCACTGCATTCTGATCTAAGTTAACAAACTAATAAGTAACTGCGATGATCCAGAGTATAACTCACACATTTCAATTTCAACAGACTATTGCAGCAAATTCAATAAAAGAAATATAACTCCAAAAGTCAAAATTCAAGAGCACAAGGTATGTGGAAAGAACAAAGAACTTGTAGGAATCAGCTTCTCCGCTGCTTCTTAGGTTCAATAAGATATGGAAACAAGAACAAAGAACAAATTTTCTTGATAAATCAAACATTTCAACCAAATGAAATTGTGTCCCGATTTTGTATCAGACATCTTCAGATAAAAAAAATCAGCTTTTTTTATGTGACATACTTAGGAATATGACACAAAAAGTAGTTTTCTTTTGTCATACAAAATGTATATTACATGAAAAGTGATGACAGAAAACCCAATGTGTAATTTCCGTAGAGTATAAAGTTAAATGAAAAGTCTAAAAATTTTGTAAGATAATCTTGTATATTAGCTGTATGGTCTTGTATAGGAAGCAAAATCTATTCTTATTTTAGGTATTAGAGTTTTCCTTTCTTGTATAGGCGTAATTTATGCTAAATTAGTTCCTTTCTTTTAGTTCTGTAATTGTATATATTGACAATTTCTTAATGAAAAGGGACAAGTTTCTCTCTTCCAAAATCTCACATTACTTGTGAAATCTTTCATGGTACCAGAGCTATGAGCAGAAACACAAGTAGTGATGCCTCAACCAAATTCACAATATCTCCATACTTTCTTTCGACAAGTGATAATCCAGGCAACATTACCACACAAGTTCAACCGAAAGGGGAGAATTACGATGAATGGGCAAGAGCGATAAGAATGGCACTGCGAGCCAAGAAAAAAATATGGATTTATTGATAGTTCGAAAACGCAACCTTCAAAAGATTCATCAGACATAGTGAATTATTATGGAAGATTAAAGATGATATGGGAAGAATTGGGAAACTATGAGCAGAACCCAATATGCAAATGTGGAGGCGGTAAATGCAATATTGGTTGGGGAATTGGATAAGAAACGTGAAGAAGAAAAGTTGCATCACTTCCTAATGGGATTGGATGATTCAATGTGCGGAACAATGCGATCCAATATTTTGAGCACCGAGCCATTGCCAAGTCTGAATCGAGCATATGCTATGATTGTTCAAGAAGAACAGGTTTGTAATATAACCCGTAGAAAAGAACAACAAAGTGAACATATGGCCTTTGTTGTCCAAACGGGATGGACTCCAAATGGACGGACATAAGTGAAAGATAAATCCACAATTTGCACAAACTGCAACAAGCAAGGACATAATTCTGATTCATGTTTTCAACTGATTGGTTATCCAGATTGGTGGGGTGAGAGACCAAAAGGTAGTAGACGTGGATATGGACAAGCAAGGAGGGCCTAAAAGATCATCCACCTCAGGAGGAAGAGGTCGTGGTGGACCAGTTAGAGCCCATGCAACAATTGTGACATCACAAGAAAGCAAGGCAACTGAAGCTGAGACAAAAAGCTTAAGTGGGCTGAGTAATGAGAAGTGGAACACGCTGCTTAACTTTTTGAACACTCAAAAAGATGGAAGTCAAGGAAGAATGAATGGTATGTATAACACCATGAAATAAATAATTGATACTGGAGCTTCTCATCATGTGGCAGGAAGCCTTGAATTATTAAGCAACATAAAATGCTTCTCATCATGGCGAAAAAAGAAGGAACTATGATGTTAAATAAATATCTGAAATTGAATGATGTGTTACATGTTCCTAATTTAAAGTGTAACTTGATTTCTGTTTCACAACTTACTGAGGAGATGAATTACATAGTACTGTTCACTAACAAATTTTGTGTAATACAGGACCACAATTCTAGGACGTTGATTGGTGTGGGTGAGAAGCATGAAGGGCTCTATTACTTCAAGGGAATGAAAGGCGTGAAGTATGCTAAAGCTTTGACGACAGTGAGAAAGAATGCCTTTGAAGTTTGGCATCAAAGGTTGGGACATCCTTCTTATAAGATTGTTTGCTTATTGCCAATTGTTGATGTTAGTAGTGATAAATGTGCCAATTGTGAGGTTTGTCATCAAGCAAAACAAACTAGAGAAGAGTTTATGCTCAGCAAGAACAAAGCATCCAATGTTTTTGAAATTATTCATTGTGATTTATGGGGTCCTTATAGAACCCCAACGTTTTGTGGTGCACATTATTTTTTAACAATAGTTGATGATTATTCAAGAAGTGTGTGGGTTTATTTGTAGAAAAATAAATCTGAAGTAGGACAAACTCTTTGCAATTTTTTTGCATTGATACAAAGACAATTTCACGGAGATGTGAAAATAGTGCGCAATGACAATGGGACTGAATTTACTTGTTTGAGTGATTATTTTGTGAAGAATGGGATAATACATCAGACATCTTTTGTTGGGACCCCTCAACAAAATGGAAGAGTAGAGAGGAAACATCGGTATATACTTAATGTTGCACGTGCACTTCGTTTTCAAGCCAATTTGCCTGTTGATTTTTGGGGAGAATGTGTGTTTACAGCTGCATATTTGATTAATTGAACTCCATCTATGTTGTTTAAAGGGAAAACACCTTATAAACTTTTGTATGGTAAAGCCCCTTTATATGAAAATATTCGAGTATTTGGATGTTTGGCTTATGCCCATAACCAAGGATGAGAATGAGCTAAATTTGCTAGTAGAAGTCGAAAATGTGTGTTTGTTGGATATCCCTTTGGAAAGAAAGGATGGAGCATGTTTGACATGGAAACAGGTGAATTTTTTGTCTCCAGAGATGTGGTATTTGTGGAAAATCAATTTCCTTATCTGCATAAAACCAATGATGAAGAAGGAATGACTGATAAGATTGTGAGTGCAGCTGGTTCAGCTGAAGAAGATTTAGAAAGATATCCTGGCATGATTGAAAAAGAAAATGATGAGCAGAATGAAGACGTAACTGAGCCCAATGGTGATACACAAAATCAAGATATTACTATAACAAAGGGGGTGGTGATTGCAGGTGAACAAGTTCAACAACCCAAAGAATTGGTTGGGTGTGGCCATAGAGAGAAATGTGGGTCTGTTTTGCTTCTAGATTTTGTTCTACACACTGTGAAAGTAATGAGCCCTTCTGCAAACTCACTCGACCATCAACGTTCCTCAGGTAGTTCTTATCCTATTACACAATATGTGAACTGTGATAAATTCTTTGTTGATCATTGCGCTTTCTTAGCAGCTGTTACTACAAGTGTTGAGCCTAATTCTTTTGCTGAGGCTATCAAAGATGAAAGATGGAGAAAAGCCATGAAGAAAGAGATACAAGCCTTGGAAGATAATGAAACATGGACTGTAAAACCATTGCCACCTGACAAGCAAGCAATAGGATGCAAATGGGTGTTTCGGATAAAGTATAATGCAGATGGAACGATTGAACGTTACAAGGCTCGCTTGGTAATTATGGGGAATAGGCAAGTCGAAGGAATCAACTACAATGAGACATTTGCACCGGTGGCAAAAATGGTTACAGTTCGTACCTTTCTTGCAGTAGTTGTAGCTAAAAGTTGGGAGATTCATCAGATGGATGTGTACAATGCATTCTTACATGGAGACTTGGAAGAAGAAGTATACATGCGCATACCTCCGGGTTTTTATGCTCAACAACCAAGATTGGAATGTCAATTGAAGAAATCTTTGTATGGACTACGCCAGGCTCCTCGGTGATGGTTTGCAAAATTAGCTTCCGCTTTAAAGAAGTATAGTTTCAGGCAATCTTATTCTGATTACTCTCTTTTTATCTTACAGCGGGACAAGGTACAAATCAATGTACTTGTTTATGTTGATGATATCATTGTGTCTGGTAATGATCATTCTGCTATTCAAATATTTAAGTAGTTATTTTCATATGAAGGATTTGGGAGTGTTGAAGTATTTCTTGGGCATTGAAGTTGCACGTAGTTCTGCAGGAATTTATTTTTGTCAACGCAAATATGCATTGGATATTATTTTAGAAGTTGATTTGCTTGGAGCCAGATCAGCTTCTTTTCCATTCGAACAGAATCATAATTTGGCCATGACGAGAAGGGATCTTTTATATGATCTAGAACGTTCTGGGGGCGTTTGGTAGGGTGACTTATTTATATTTTAGTTACTTTCGACTGAATTGTCTTATTATGTGCATATTCTAGCTCAGTTTATGCTACAACCTCGAAAAGAACATTGGGAAGCAGCATTGAGGGTGGTTCGCTACTTGAAAGGAAGTCCTAGCCAAGGCATTTTGTTGAAAGCACCAAGTGATTTACATCTTTCTGCTTGGTGTGACTCTTATTGGGCAAGTTGTCCTCTAACTCGTCGTTCTTTAGCTGGATGGTATATTTAGTTAGGATATTCTCCCATTTCTTGGAAGGCCAAGAAGCAACAAACTGTTGCTCGATCATTGGCTAAAGCAGAGTATCGATCTATGGCAATGACTACTTGTGAATTAAAATGGTTGCAGGGATTATTGTTGGATCTCAACGTCCATCTTTCGAAACCAATATGGTTGCACTGTGACAGTCAGTTAGCTTTGCATATTGCTGCTAATCCTGTGTTTCATGAGCGTACTAAACATATTGAGATCGATTGCTATTTTGTTCGTGATGCAATTCAAAATAGTACCTTTTCACATTGTTGAATGATACTTCTCGATCAAAAGAAAATCTCAATGCTTGCAAGGACCTGAAAGAACATTACATCTAATGCATTAACATCTTGAGTTTTATGAGCTATTAAATATTGATAAGCTGATCATTGAATCCATAGCCATGGAGTGATACATGGATTTAATGTTGTGATAATCTCCAACCAATTAACATAAATTTGATGCTTACTTTTTGTCTAATGATGTCGATTCGCTGGATTTTATAGCTATACTTGTTTACCATCCAATATTAACATTCATGGTTCTTTTTTACTTTCTTGTTTTGTATGGATTTCAAAGTGATTTTTCACATAATTAGTTGTTGTTATTAGAGAAGCTAGTATAGGTGTCTGATCTTTTGGTGAAAAGTTCAATTTCTGAACAATTTTGTCTTGTTTTTGTTCAATGTTCTATAGTCGAATGATAAGTGTTCATTTGAGCATAATTTTATATTATATTCCTATATGCTTGGCATGTAATTGTGAAGACTTTTTGCCCACCGATACTTAAAATGTATTTATTTTAATTAACAAGGCATGATATAAGGACCCCAGAGGAAAGAAAGCATTTCTAGAGAAACCGGAATCCTAGAGCACCTAGAAGGGCCTATACGGGCAATAATACGGGCTGACATACAGCCGTATATTGGCTCCTGAAGGGAATACGGGCTAGTATGCGGCCCGTATGATAGCTGGTATGATGATGATTGGCCCGTATACGGGCCCGTATGAAGGTGACTGGCCGGTATACAGGCTGACATACGCCCGTATACGGGCCCGTACATCGTCAATTTGGGCGAATCTACAGATCTTGAAGGGGCAAATGGGTAAATCTCACCCTTAAAACCCTACGGGTATAAAAGCCAACGAAGGAGGGGTTTAGAAAGGGGAGCTTGGGAGAAAGACACCAATCTTGGGGGAAAGCTTGGAGGTCTTCATCTAGGAGCTATTGGGGCAAGAGGAGGAGAAACCTTTGGAAGAAGACCAAGAAGCCATCAACAGTGATTGCATTAGGTTTACTTATCATGTCTTCTTTGATTGCTTTCATCTTTGTTTTGGATTGTTGCCCCCCTTTTATGGAGGGCTAATTTTGTAGATGCTTGGATGAATGATGAACCCTTGGACATGATTTAATTAATGTTGATTTTATATTCTTGAATGCTTGGTTATATTCATTGAGTCTATTGGATGTTTTAATGTGGTGAATCCCTCTACGTTGCGAGAGCCCGGAGAGATTCTCATTGTCCATATGGGGGAAGAAGCAAACGCCTCCCCGTGTGTAGACCATCTCCGATGGAGGGGATTGTGAGTATACCAGGAACCTGGGTACTCAGGAGAGCGAGTCCTTTAGATGAATTATTCCCATAATCCTTCCAAGAAATAGGTTCGAGAACATAATCGGTAAGGGCACTAGGATTAGTAACTCACCTCAGGATGAGGGAGTGAAAGCACGATAGGAATCCTTAGCCAAGAATTAACCAAGAGGCGAGATAGAAAATAGCATTCATCTTTTAGAAGTCCAAGGGGGATTCAATTGTCCGAGCATCACCCCCTTTATGATTGTTTGACCTTAAGAGCAACTCGATTCCCTCGTTTGTGTTTTCAATTTGATTAGTTTAGAGTTAGTATAACCAACCACCTTTGGATCGACTAAATAGTAGAAGAACAATGGGTACTAGTACTTCCATCTTCCTGCGGATCGATAACCAGACTTTTACGTCCATTTTATTACTTGTGACGACCCGTACACTTGCGGTTGTATCGCATCAAGTTTTTGGCCCCGTTGCCGGGGAGAATTGGATTACTAGGAAAGCTAGGAATTTACTACTTTAGTCATTTTGTTTTTATCCCTTTACTTTCTTTCTTTGTTTTGTTTTTCATTTCATTGAAATTTTAGATACTAATCTTCATTTCTTGAATATATTATGAGGGAGCCACATGGTTATATCCAGGAGAGAGCTGTTAAAAAAGCTGGAGGCACTAGATCGGTGGATCGAAGAAAAACTAGCCAATCAATCCACGAATTCATTACGGGAACAGTTGGTGGAAACCATCCCATTTGAGGAGGTATATGCCTTATGGGGATCAGAGACTAGCCCTATATCAGGAGAGACATCTCAAGAAGGATCATATGATGAAGATGCACCGTACGATCATGACTTTTTAATGGAATTCCTAAGGGTTAAAGCCATTTTTGGTCCCTGAAAACAGGGCCAATGTTCATTTTCATCCCAAAAGTTTAAAATTTGTTCAATACGGTCCACATCAGCATATACTGCCACTTATCACTCCACATCAGCAAAATAATGACCTAAACGTAATAATAAAAAGATTATATGCATTTCATTAGTATTCCACATGACCGCCACGTCAGTAATAGGGACCAAAAATGCCAAAATACGGAATATATAGGGACCCAAAATATCAAAATATGCAATACTTAGGGACCATATTGAACAAATTTTGAATTTTGGGATGGAAATGAACATTGGTTCTGTTTTCAGGGACCAAAAATGGCTTTTCCCCAATTCCTAAATAGACAGAATGAAGTCCTTTTGCATTCAAAGGGACTAGCCAAGGAAGAGAATCCAAATCATGATCAAGTTGCCATAAACATCGACCCCATACAAGATGCGAAACACAACAATACACCCTCAGATTCAGAAGAAGAATCCACCATAAAATCAGAGGCAGAATTGGAAGAACTGGATGAGAACTTGAAGAAGTTAAAACCATCAGTAGTTGAGCCCCCGCAGTTGGAGTTGAAGGAATTACCTAGTCATCTTGAGTACGCCTTTTTAGCCAAAGACTCAAAGCTCCCGGTTATCATTGTATCTAATCTAACAAGTTTACATAAGGGGAAACTACTACAAGTCCTTAAGAGACAAAAGAGGGCCATAGTATGGAAAATATTCGACATCAAAGGAATCAGCCCATCATTCTGTACCCACAAGATTCTTATGGAGGACAACTACCAACCCTCTATCCAACCTCAAAGAACGCTAAACCCAAATATGCAGGAGGTGGTCAAGTCAGAAGTGCTCAAGCTCTTGGATGCCGGAGTCATTTACCCCATCTCCGACAGTGCATGGGTGAGTCCCGTCCAAGTGGTATCGAAAAAATGAGGTATGACGGTGGTCACAAATGAGAAGGATGAATTAATCCCTACAAGAACTGTCACCGGCTGGAGAGTATGTATTGACTATAGGAAGTTGAATGATGCCACAAGGAAGGATCATTTTCCTCTACCATTTATTGATCAAATGCTTGAGAGATTAGCCGGACACTCTTATTATTGTTTCCTAGACGGCTTTTCTGGGTACTTCCAAATTCCCATTGCTCCCTAAGATCAAGAGAAGACCACATTCATCTGTCCATATGGTACTTTTTCTTACCGCCGTATGCCTTTTGGGTTGTGCAATGCACCAACCACTTTTCAACCATGTATGCTAGCTATCTTAGAAGACTTTGTGGAGAACATTATGGAGGTATTTATGGATGACTTCTCGGACTTTGGAGACTCATTTGACTTTTGTCTCGCAAACCTAGAGAAGGTGTTAATTAGATGTGAAGAAACCAACTTGGTGCTAAGTTGGAAGAAATGTCATTTCATGGTCCAAGAAGGAATTGTTTTGGGTCACAAAATCTCGAGCAAGGGTATTGAGGTGGATAAAGCAAAGGTTGATACCATTGAAAAACTACCTCCACCAACTTCAGTGAAAGCCATCAGAAGTTTTTTGGGGTATGCCTGGTTCTATAGGAGATTTATAAAGGACTTCTCCAAAATAGCCAAACTATTGACCAAATTGCTAGAAAAATATGCTCCCTTTGAGTTTGACGAAGGATGCCGAGCGGCTTTCACTATCTTGAAGGAGAAACTTGTACAAGCCCCGATCATGACCACCCTAGATTGGAACCTCCCATTCGAGCTCATGTGCGATGCAAGTGATCATGCACAAAGAACAAGCATTTCCAACCGATCTATTATGCTAGCAAGACTTTGACGGATGCCCAAGCAAATTACACCACCACTGAAAAGGAGCTTCTTGCTATAGTGTTCGCATTTGATAAGTTCCGACCCTATTTGGTACTTTTCAAGGTTGTAGTGTACACCGATCACTCAGCACTGCGCTATATCATGACTAAACCGGACGCCAAACGAAGATTGATCCGTTGGGTACTATTGTTTCAAGAATTTGATTTGGAAATAAAGGATAAACGAGGTGCTGAGAATCTAGCCGCCAATCACTTATCCCGATTGGAAAACCCAAATAGAGACCTGTTGAAGGAGAGGGATGTCAAGGAAGAGTTCCCGGAGGAGTACTTATACAACCTTCAAGTGATACAAGGACAAACACCGGTAATGAGTGAGGAGAAGGAAACACCCTGGTTCGCAGATATTGCAAATTATCTAGTTGTCGGATCTCTTCCAAAATCCTACAACTATTCACAAAAAAAAAAAGTTTTTCGCGGAACTGAAATATTATACATGGGATGATCCCTACTTATTTCGCATTTGTGCCGATCAAGTCATAAGGAGGTGTGTCTCGAAGGAAGAAGGGTTAAAAATTCTGGAGCATTGTCAAGCAGGACTTGCAGGTGGGCAGTACAGTGCAAATAAAATAGGGAGGAAGATCCTCGACGCGGGGTTTTACTAGCCAACCTTATTCCACGATGCACGGGGATATGTTCAATTTTGTGATAGGTGTCAACGACTTGGCAATATATCTAAGCGAGATAAGATGCCACAAAGCTCGGTTCAAGTGTGCGAAGTATTTTTGGGGAATTGATTTTATGGGGCCTTTCCCTACCTCTCACGACAACAGATTTATCTTGGTGGCGGTGGATTATGTCTCCAAGTGGATGGAAACACAAGCCTTACCCACTAGTGACACAAGGGGAGTTGTGGGATTCCTAAAAAAATTATTTTCCCTTTTCGGGACCCCAAGAGCCATCATTAGTGATCAAGGGACACAATTTTGTAATGCTCAATTTGCTAAGATCCTAAAGCGATACAATGTAGTCCACCGCACCTCTACTCCATATCACCCCCAAACAAGCGGGTAAGTGGAAGTATCCAACTGACAACTGAAGAGGATCCTTGAACGGACGGTCACACATAATCGGAAGGACTGGGCAGACAAATTGGATGATGCACTTTGGGCCTATCGTACCGCATACAAAGCACCAATCGGTAGTACCCCCTATAGACTCATCCATGGCAAAGCATGTCACTTACCGGTCGAACTTGAGCATAAGGCTTATTAGCCAACCAAATTCTTGAATTTTGATACCTCACTCGTTGGCGCTGAACGGAAGCTTCAATTAAACGAACTCGAAGAGTGGAGGTTGTTTGCATATGAAAATTCAAGATTATACAAAGAGCGGGTCAAGAAGCGTCATGATCAAACATTAAAGCATCACAAACAATTCAAGGAAGGAGATCGTGTGTTTCTATTCAACTCAAGGCTCAAACTTTTCCCAGGAAAGTTGCGCTCTAGGTGGTCCGGACCGTTCACCGTCACAAAAGTCCACCCCTACGGTGCAGTGGAAATTCATCACCATGAGAGGGGTACATTCAAGGTAAATGGCCATCGGCTCAAGCTATACTATAATGCAAATTTTAAGGGAGGAGCCAATGAAAGCTTCAAGGTATTTGAACTCCTATGAGGTAAGGTAAAGGTACGTCAAGCTAGTGACGTTAAACAAGCGCTTCTTGGGAGGCAACCCAAGCTCTTGAAAATATTTTTCTTTCTTTTCAGTTGCAAGCCTCTTTAGTTAGATTATGTGTTTGAAATAAATGATTGAGATGTATCATATCTATTTCTACGATATCTTGTATTATCCTGCTGGTTGTCAATCCATTCATAGCCCTAGAGTACATGATTGTCATTAGGGAGCACGAGGAGGACCCGAATGGTACCCTGATCTGGCTACATAAGCCAAACCCAGGCCCATAAGGGATGTCATACAGCCTTTCATACGGCCGTATGACAGGTCCAGTAGCCTATACGGGTTGATATACAGCCCGTATACAGGGTAGTATAGCTCTTCCAGTGGAGTATCTGAGGTTGATATCACGGGCGATATACTAGGTACGTATACATCGGCCCGGTGTCCTATACGGGTTGTTATACAGACCGTATACGGGCCCATATACAGCCGGGTTTGGGGCATTTTAAAGTGTGATTCTTCCATTCTTTTGTCAAGTCCTAGCCGCCCCACTCCATCTCCACAGAAATCCGAGACCTCTTCTCGCCGAGGCGACCTCCTTCTTCTATTTTGGGCTCCATGTTCCCTTAGGTATGCATTCTAATGCGTTGTTTTGTTGACATTGTTCATCTTTACCATGTTTAGAAACCTAGGGATTCAATGGATGCATTTTGAATAGATTTGTGCTTTTTGTGTCTAGTTTTTGCTTGAATGTGTTGATCTATGGCATGTCTAGATGTTTAGAAAGAGATTAGGATGTGAATGGATTGTAAAGGAAGGGTTGTAGGCCATGGGGGCGGCCATACGGCAGCATGGCTTGGTACGTATAGCAGCCCGTATGGGCCCTAGGTGCCCCTATACTGGCTGGTATATAGCCCGTATGGAGACCCGTATAGGCCCATTTAAGACCGTAGTGCACAACATTTTATTAAATTTTTGTAGATTCTTGTTCGCACTAGCACCCTTTTCAATTATTTTGTAGATATGCCGAGGAAAGTAGTGGCATCCAAGAAAAGGAGGAACGGCGAAGGATCCTCCACCACACCTCATTTTGAGGAAGATTTCTTCTTTCAGCGCTACCATAGGCTGGCCGCCAAGCCCTTTGGCCGAAAGTGGTACATCGATTGGGGCGTAGTCACCCAGCTGGGGATCGCAGACCGGGTACAGAGTATGCTTGGGGTTGGTGGATGGGACAAGGTGTTCTCCATCAACCGTGAGACATTCCGGGAGGCAACTCTGGAGGTCCTCAGCACGTTCGAGGCCGATTGAAGTTCCATTCAGGAGCGGTCCCTCACAGCGATCTCATTCCAGCTCTTCGGGGAGAAGAGGACCATGAGCTACACCCGATTCTCGATGCTCATGGGCTTCTACGACATGGAGGTCCTCCACACTGGGGAGCATCGGGAGCTCCTTATCTCCTTCCCCGACCACATCATTACATCCACGAGCTATTGGATTCTGCATAGAGGGCGCCATGGGAACAACAACGCGATCCTCATGTCTGATCTGGTCCACCGCTTCATCCATGCACTCGTCAGCCACTCCATCACGGGACGAGATGACAGCACCAGGAAGGTCACCGTCACCGATCTTTTTATCCTTTACAACATTTTCGAGCGGGTACCTATCCATCTAGGATATGTACTCGCCGATTACTTGGTGCACCAGGGGACCCACACCTGGCTGAAGACTATTACTACGGGGCCGTACATTACCCGCCTCATCCTTGGCATGGGCCTCAAGGAGAAAAAGGAGGACATGGAGCGGCTTCAGCTTATGACCGCCCTGGGGATGAGCACACTATGCCAGATGGGGCTCGTCAAGCACGTGGGAGGCCGTTACACATTTGTTGGCCAAGGCGCCGACAGTTTTAATGATGATGAGGAGTCCTACTTTGAGGACTCCGACATCCCACCTCCCGCAGGTGAGCCTCCATCTTCAGCGAGCCGGAGCCGATTCGAGAGCCTGAAGGAGCAGATCACGAACATTCGTGCTACTCATGATACGATTCTCACGTAGCAGCGCAGCTTGGGAAACCAGTTCACGGAGCTGTCTATCTTTATCCATAGGCACCCAACGTTTGCACCTCCTCTAGCACAGGCACCCCCCAGCGCAGCACCTGAGGTACCACCAGCAGATGACCCCGCGCTCTGAGGACTTGGACACGTCTCTTTCTTTTTATGTTCATAAGACTTATTTTATTGTGTACTTTTTATTTTCATGCTTTGTTGGACTTCATGCTTTATTTTGCGCACCTTGTATGGCTAGCAAGGGCATCACCCTACTACACTCATCCTCTCGTTTATCTTTTATAGACTCTCTTGCTTTCCTCTTATCTTTTGTGGAGCTATAATGATCTTCCTTACTTTGCAGAAGTGAAAATTGAATCAACACCCCAGGTAGTAGCCACGCATCACCTTCATGGAAATCAATTGGCACACCAAAATAACTGGGGAAGTTTTATTTCACCTTTCTTCATGCATATTTCATTTTTGAATTATTGCGTATATTGGGGACAATGTACAATTTTAAGTGTGGAGATGGGTAGCTACCTATCTTTTATAGTTGTAAATTCATAGCAAAGCTTTAAGTGTGGAGATAGGTAACTAATAATGAACTATTGATGAAATTCATTACATTCTTTTCAAATTTTCTAATCATAATGACTAGCATGCCTCGACAAAGGCCTTAAGGAAACATATTAGCACACTCGATTTCTATGGCACCACCTTAGCACATAATTTTGGCAAACTCTCCTATGAAACGCCATGGGCATATAAAGAACATCTCTGTGACACTTATGATCTTTAAAGACAATAGATAACCCATTGCCATGTTCTTTTGACTTTAACATCTAAGCATTACTTCCAATGGCTCCAAGAAACTTTGTGGCACTAGTTCAAACTTATTAACCCCTCATAATGTTACCAAGTGGACAAGTAAGACGAGAAGCAAATAGTTGTACATATAGTAGTTGTCAATCAATAAAGACGTTGTTCCGCTACTTGTTGTGACAAAGTAGTTTGGGGTTCCGGCTCCTAATTAGAGTATTCTTCAATTCGAAAAGTCATTACATAGTATGAACACACTTAGGTAGGGATGTAACCACCTTAGTAGCTAAGTGCCCTGGTGACTAATCAGCATGAGCACCTTGCAAAAAGGAGGAACTATACTATACCTTGATCTTTAGAACGGGAAAGTCGAATCTAATGTAGATGCCCTACCCGAAAAAAAAGGGGTGTTTCCTTCAAACTTGTCCACTATTCTTCTAATAGGGGATAATTCTTTTTGTTCTTAGGGCCTCAAGGACTTTCTAGAGTCCATTGAGAGCATGCTTATCTTGCTACGACTTGAGAACATGGCATGTGGAGTGAATAAGCTTTGTCTAGAACCATAATGACATCTTGCATGAGATATATTTAAGCCTTGGTGTGGAAATGGGAGAACAAAGCACATGGGTGGTGAACTTGAAAAGAGTTGAGCCATACATTTTATGGCCAAGAGGATGAACACTTATATTTTCTTTTGTTAACTGATTTTCTTTGCTTGGGGACAAGCAAACCTTTAAGTGTGGAGATATTTGATAAGTGTTCATTTGAGCATATTTTATATTATATTCCTATATGCTTGGCATGTAATTGTAAAGACTTTTTGCTCACCGATACTTAAAATGTATTTATTTTAATCAACAGGGCATGATATAAGGACCGGGAGGAAAGAAAGCATTTCTAGAGAAAGCGGGATCTAAGAGCACCCGAGAAGGGCCTATCACGGGCAATATCACTGGTGACATACGGTAGGTATCTGGCTCTTGAAGGGAATACGGGCCAGTATACAGCCCGTATGATGGCTGGTATGATGATGATGATTAGCGCGATCACGGGCCCGGTATGAAGGTTAGGCTTGCGTATACGGGCAGACATACGCCCGTATACGGGCCCGTACATCGTCAATTTGGCGAATCTGCAGATCTTGAAGAGGGCAAATGGGTAATCTTACCCTTAAAACCCTAGGGGTATAAAAGCCAACGAAGGAGGTGTTTAGAAAAGGGAGCTGGGGAGAAAGAGGCCAATCTTGGCGGAAAGCTTGGAGGTCTTCATCTAGGAGCTATTGGAGCAAGAGGAGGAGAAACCTTTGGAAGAAGACCAAGAAGCCATCAACAGTGATTGCATTAGGTTTACTTATCATGTCTTCTTTGATTGATTTCATCTTTGTTTTGGATTGTTGCCCCCCTTTCATGGTGGGCTAATTTTGTAGATGCTTGGATGAATGATGAACCCTTGGACATGATTTAATTAATGTTGATTTTCTATTCTTGAATACTTGGTTATATTCATTGAGTCTATTGGATGTTTTAATGTGAGTGAATCCCTCTACGTTGCGAGAGCCCGGAGAGATTCTCATAGTCCATATGGGGGAAGAAGCAAACGCCTCCCCGTGTGTAGACCATCTCCGATGGAGGGGATTGTGAGTATACAGGGAACCCGGGTACTCAGGAGAGCGAGTCCTTTAGATGAATTATTCCCATAATCCTTCCAAGAAATAGGTTCGAGAACATAATCGGTAAGGGCACTAGGATTAGTAACTCACCTCAGGATGAGGGAGTGAAAGCACGATAGGAACCCTTGGCCAAGAATTAACCAAGAGTCGAGATAGAAAATAGCATTCATCTTTTAGAAGTCCAAGGGGGATTCAATTGTCCGAGCATCACCCCCTTTATGATTGTTTGACCTTAAGAGCAACTCGATTCCCTCGTTTGTGTTTTCAATTTGATTAGTTTAGAGTTAGTATAACCAACCACCTTTGGATCGACTAAATAGTAGAAGAACAATGGGTACTAGTACTTCCATCTCCCTGAGGATCGATAACCAGACTTTTACGTCCATTTTATTACTTGTGACGACCCGTACACTTGCGGTTGTATAGCATCATCGAACCAAATTTAGATGACTTCTAAAGATTTAGTCTTTTACATCCTTTTCTATTAACTATTTCAAACCTCAATGGCATCCAGGGATTGTGGGGAGAAATAGGAAGTACTGTTGAACTCTTTGGATGGAGGAAACAAAGTGTATCTCAATTTTAATCTTATAGTGGATGTTAGGTAACTGGTCTCTAATAAAAAAGTCTTTTTTTTGGTAGTATAGGCAGGACATTATCATGATTGTGTTCCAATAGGAAACTAAAATTCCAAATCATAATCTACTTTATTATTTTTATTTTGTTTCAATCTTTTATTTATTTTATTGTTCACAAAACATATTGTTAAGCAATACTATGCAGTATATTTAGTTTCCAAGGCTGCTAATATTAATCAAATTGAGTATTGACTTCTAACAAAAACATGCTTGGGAAATTTTCCATATATTCAATATGCTGACTTCACTAGACTTTATAGGTGAATTTTTTTTGCATAAGTTGTCATATTCAATGCTGATTTCACATATTGAAGTTGTCTGTAATTCTATATGCCAACTTTAGCTTTAGTCAAGAAAGATATTACTATTTCATTTCCTTATTGTCATATTCCTTTGTCTTTGTGATTTCAGGCAGTTATGGCAAGTGACTTCTCGTTGCCTCAATTCTACATGTGAGATCGCCTGCTTTTGGTTCATGGATATTGGTGTTATAAGAGAATTGTTTGAAAGAGATGAACATAACCAATTTTATGAAGTTGTGAACATGTTTCATTTGTTTATGAAGTAGTGAACAAATGTGTAAATGTAAGAGCCACCATGTTTACGACTTGATTAATTCTTAAATACTCCTCTAATTATAATTAATAATTTAATCCCTTGCTTTGATTAATATGAATTATATAGCGGTGTTTAATTGCATAATAGGCTTTTCATGATAATTAAGAAGTAAGGACCTATAAGAAATAAATAAGGAAACCAGGGCCATAGTGCAAAGATGCACTCTCTTACAAGTAGAGTAAGTATTGGCTTGGATGCTAAATTTTTTAAAAGATGGGCTTATGTGCATAAAAGCCCATTATAAATCACATGTGAAGTTTTGAGTAGAAGAGGAGGGACTTGCATGTGACTATAAAAGAAGGGAGGGGTATATTGGCATAAGGCCATTAAAGACATGCATGAGAAGAATCTTAATGGTATGGAAAACTTGGGGATTTAAATACAAAGCTTTAAAGATTTCTATAGGAAATTATAACACCATAATTAAGGGACCTGTAGGGATATAGCTATATAACTTTGGACTTGAGATATTCATCAAAGGGTGTGGAAATATCAAAAGTGTGAGGGATTTATGTGCAAGATGGCTTGGATTCAATGTGGGAATGGATCAATGTCTAGGATGAAGTATAGAGAAGAGGTGTTGCTATCATCCATACTTGGATTCATTAAATGATGATTAAGGGATGAGATGAATATAGATAGACAATTGAAACCATGCTGGAGTTAACATGAATAGCATATAAGTTGATTTCAAATAAAATCAAGGGTTCTTTACTAAATGTTCATATGTATTCATGCATAATGCATGATTGAACTTGGGGCATCAACGACTAAGGTTAAAGATCTATTATGATCTCATGACTCACATTAAAACATGATGGGTTGGAGGGGGAAAACCCGTGAGGACGCGTTAGCAGCTGAGACGCAATCAACCGCTCATCCGCAGTGTCGCCCGATCCCAAGACGTAAACGAGATGTCCCTCGCCAGCCTCGCCATGCAAGAGAGAATAACCACCGCTCATCCGAGATATGAACTGGGTCCAAGGAAGTACACTGTCTATTTTAAACCATCATCGTTACCTTGTTGTGTCGTTGACACGAATCCAAGGTATGGAGTTGGTCGCGTGTACTACCGCGATCGGCCCCGGGTGAGAAAGCTCTTCACTAAGCTATGGGTACATCGTGGTGGATTCTAGCTATGGGTAGAAAGCTCTTCACTAAGCTATCCTTCTCCTTCTAGTTGAGAGGAGAAGTTAGCTGAGCTAGAGAGAGAGAGAGGGCGACCACTAACTCTGGTGTGCACAAACGACGCCACGAACCTAACTATTATGTCCGCCTACTACCCATAGCTAGAATCTCATTCTAAAGCGTTGAGAAGCTCCACGGTCTTGACGGTAACCTGATCGTGGAGGGTGAAACAGACGCGAGCCTAGAGGATGTGGCTTGGAGCCTCGGAGAGGTGAGTTCCGGTTGCACCGCCTGATCACCACCGGATCTCTTGACAAGTGACATGATAACCTTGTCTTCTCATGCAAGGTGGGCGAGGAAAGAACAGAAGAACTCCGACGAGACTGGATGTTTGGGACCTCTCGACGTTGCACTACTAGATACTTGAGTGTTACCTCGGAGGGTGAGAGAGGTCGGCGAGCCCAACACCGCCCATAAGTTGTTATCTCGCGGTAAGTCTATGATCTTAGAAGGACAGTTCATGGGCTTTTCTTTGGGTGTGTAGCCATGCATGCCATGATAAAGAACTTTGTATGGAATTTATAATGGTTAATATGATGCATGTGTAGGCATGGTGGCTAAGTTTTAAGGTGGTAGTTGGTTATGATCTTAGTCAATGAATACATATATGTGAAGAGATGCATGGATGAAGCTTTATTTAAAAAAAAACATTAAGAGCGAGTTGATAAAGCTATAAGGATGTGATTAATCACTAGTACATGGCTGCATATTAAAAATGGTATTTTGTAAGGAGTGTAAATAAATTGATGGCTCACTAATTATCAACCTGGTAAACCATCCTTGTGTGAATTCACATATATGCATGTGGGAGAAGATGTGGAGGCTTTCATTTATGAGTGAAACGAGAGGACATGAATTCGTGCAGTCTTATGCCTGAGTGAGGATGGTTTATATGCGCATAACCATGGAAAGATTGTCTAACTACCTACAACCATGCATATTATCAGAGTGTTCTAAAACCAAGGCTAACCAAGGTTACTTAATAATCTTAGTTGGCTAAGTCAAAAAAATAAATAAATAAAATAGTTTTTTTCCAACCATGTACCTGTATGGGTAAAACTCTTATGGTGAAACAACACTTTAATAAATGACTATGATTTGAAAACATAGGCCAAAAGAATTATGGTTCGATGTTAATAGAGTATCAACAATAGAGATTGTGTAGATTCATATGGATGTTTAAGAAACCCAGTAAGTAACTTGGGGTAATTGAGTAATATAATGGACCTCGGGCCAATTCGCTGAAGATGACAAACATATGAATTTAAATGGGCTAGCTTTATTAATGGGCCACGGCCCAACATAACAAATTGAGCATTATGTACTGAGAATCTATCTCTATTGCCAGATCTTAACATAGTGCGGGAAGACGCGTCGAGAGAGAGATTTGCGACTGAGTCGAGACACTTTAAAGCAGGTAATTAAGTACTTCCCTCTCTCTCCTTTTTAGTTGGATAATTGCTTCCTTGATTTCATGCTTATGCATGTAAGTGTCTTTGCCTAGAATCCTTTATCTTTGGATGTTTTATGATAGGAGGAAAAGTGGTAAGACACGTGGAACCCATCAGAGTCGTCCATGTGTCCGCACCAAAGGACCCCTCACCTAACTAGATCCAGATCAATCAGTTTTATTTATGATGATAACCTGCAACACCTCATCAGATTGCGAATCCCAGATACCCAATATTTGATATACTACAACGACACGTCAGATCGGATCTACCCGATATGCTATAACAATCCACCAGTTCAAAGCCAACCGATATGTAATATCAACTCATCGGTCCGGAAGTATTCACCGCCTCATCAGCCTGAAATACGCCTTCAACTCTTCAAAACAACACTGATTATCAGAAATGACCTTCTAGAAGGAACTTAGCTATTGACAGACTGGCCTTCTAGAAAGTTCTGATTGTTATCAACTTCGAACCGGCCGGTACGCTTAAATTTGGAGCCTAATTTGGATGCCTAGGTGGCAAAACACGTGGCTGAATTCTTTAAGACACATGTCAAAAAACCAGGCTTCTTCCCCAAGCGATCGAAGCCTATAAAAGGCAACAGCCACAACTCATTTTGGGCATGAGAAATTACAGACAGTGAAGCCCTGTCTCTCTGGAGATTGAGTTCTTCTCTGTTTCTTCTCCAAGTTTGAGACGATTTCTTCCCCAGTTGTAGAAATATCTTTCGATGCCTTGATATTAGTGGATTTGATCTTTTGATCTATGATTTTTTCCCTATCAAGGGTTTTCCATGTTAAATCATTACCTTCATCTCTTGATTGATTGATTTGCATTCTATTTTCTCACTGTTCTAAGTCTCAGAATCAAACAAATTCAACCGTTGATTTGGGATTGAGTTTGATCTCAAAGCAAATCCAATTTCGCCGTCAACAATTTGCCGCCTTTTGTAGGGACTTGAGCAAAAAGTCCACGGCGACTATCGTGAGAAAGTCGAAGAGACTTCAACATTAGGAGGATAAAGGCGAAGCTCCAGTGGTTTCTCCACTCGAAGATATTCATACATCCGGGGATGCGCCAGTAGCTCCAGAGGGGGTAGAGGTACCCCAAACAAGCAAGGGAGCCATTGATGATAACGCCTAGATTAGGGCCATGGCACGAGAGATTGAGGAACTAAAGCGTGCCCTGCACAATGTACAATAGCGTGTTTCTCAAACTACCGTGCCAAATGACACCCAACCTTTAAGGATAGATAGGGAGGGATCAGCTACTCATCCTCCCAAACATCGGGCAATGCATTCTTCAGAGAGAAATAGAAGTGTTGGATCCTAATATTCAGAAATATGACGGTTCATGGGATCCACTTGATCACCTTGAACGGTATTTAGATGAAATGATGATTAATAGGACCACAAAAGCCGTTATGTGTCGTACCTTCCTACGAACATGGTTCCGAAGCATACCCCCCGGGACTGTATATAGCTTCCAGTAACTCTCAGACCTATTCCTTCAACGCTTCGCTAGCAATAAGAGATTGAAGAAGAACCCCATCATCCTCTTGGGTTACAGACAGAAACCAGAGGAGAGCTTGCGCGACTATATCCGTCGCTTTAATAAAGACATCATTGGAATGACAAACCTCGGTTCTGTTATGGTTGTGGGGACCATGATCAGAGGGTTGAATGAAGGTCTGTTCAAAGACTCCCTCACCAGAGATGTCCCAAGAAACATATCTGAATTCTTTTTCAATTGCTGAAAAATACGTGGCCTCGAGGAGATGAAGGCCAGATGGGAAGAAGAAGATCTTCTCAAGATGGAGAAGTTTCGTAGTAGGGAACCTCCAAAGGAGTATAAAGATCCCAAACAGGGAATCTTAAAAGAAGACAGGTCTCGCAGAGAAGGCGCACGGAACCAAGGAGAACCGTTGCGACCTAATGATAAGAGACCCCCTCATCGACAAAGATATGATCCGGAGAGGATGTCAAGATATCATAACTACTCTATCCTCAACACCTCCAGAGAGGATATCTTGCGACAAATTCAGTACCAGAAGCTTCTGAAACCGCCACAGCCATTGAAAGACAACCCTAAGAGGAAAAAGAGCAAGAAATTCTGCAAATACCACCAGGACAGGGGACACTCCACCGATGAATGCGTCCATCTGAAGGACGGAATAGAAGACCTCATTAGAGAAGGGAAGCTCGATCGGTTTCTACAGAAGAAGCAAAAAATTGAAGGCTCCTCTTCTGCACTACCAACCCCCCCGAGCGACACCCACCTCTCCATGATCGCAGGGGGCCTAGGATGTGGAGGAGAAAGCTCCACATCTAGAAAGAATTATGCTAGAATGGTGGGAACAGTACAGAACACCCTACCACTGAAAAGACCTCGTTCATCCTTAGAGATCTGTTTCTCGGATGAAGATTTAGAAGGTGTTCACGACCCTTATGATGATTCCCTGGTAATCACCGCCAAGATCGGAGTCTTCACGGTTGAGCGGGTCCTGGTGGATACTGGAAGTTCTATAGATACATCTTCTCTTACGCTTTCGACCGAATGAAGATACCGGTCGAAAATTTGAAGCCGGTGAAGTCCCCTCTGATCGGGTTCAATGGCACTCCTCTTCAGCCCGACGGTATGATCTCCCTCCCCTTATCTCTTGGCACTCCTCCCCGGACAACTACTGTGAACATTAACTTCCTTGTTGTTCGTTGTCCGTCGAGTTACAATGTTATAATAGGGAGGCCATCCATCAACTTGATAGTAGCAATCCCATCAGTGTACCATATGATGATAAAATTTCCAACCCTAAAAGGCTATGGAGAAGTAAAAGGCAACCAGCTAGCTTCTCGACAATACTACACAACTATGCTCGAAAATTTGGGGGAAGGAAATAACAGAGCAAAAGAAGCACTAATTGTTGAAGGGATGATAGGAGAAGATGAAGAAAGGGAGAAACGTAAGCCAACTCCTGTTGAAGAACTAATAGCTTTTCCCCCAAAGGAAGAGCGGCCCGAGGCGAATACATTACAAGCGAGGAAGCGAGAATTAAAGCCCGTTCAACGAGGATGAAATCTTAGATCTGGCGAAAAACAATTCCGATGTGTTGCTTTGGGCGGTGAGGAAATGCCTAGGGTCCCACGGGAAGTCATCGAGCATCATCTCAATGTGAACTCTGAATATAAACTAGTCGTGCAGAAATGTAGAAGCTTTGCTCCAGACCGCTTACAGGCTGCGGAAGAGGAAGTTGATAAATTGATGAGGGCAAATTTCACTAGGGAGGTAAACTACCCCAAGTGGTTATCAAATGTGGTACTTGTAGAAAAGTCCACTGGGAAGTGGCGCATGTGTGTAGATTTTACTGACCTTAATAAAGCTTGCCCCAAAGATTGCTACCCCTTGCCTCACATCGATAATTTAGTTGATTCTACATCGGGATATCAGATGCTAAGCTTCCTAGATGCCTTCTTAGGGTAGAATCAAATTCGCATGGTTGAATCCGATGAAGAAAAAACTTCCTTCATCATTGGATGGGGAACTTATTGTTACAAAGTCATGCCTTTCAGCTTGCAGAATGAGGGTGCCACATTCCAAAGATTGGTAAATAAGGTCTTTAAAAACTAGATCGGCAGAAATGTGGAAGCCTATGTAGATGATATAATGGTGAAAAGTGATAATGCCGAAAACCATGCACTTGATCTACAAAAAACTTTCAATGCCCTTCGAATGCACGGAATGAGCCTCAACCCCAACAAATGTGCATTTGGAGTCAGATCAGGAAAGTTTCTCGAATTTATGCTCACTTAACGGGGTATAGAAGTGAATCTTGAGAAAATCCGAGCTATCCTGGAAATGAGATTCCCAAAGACTATTTAAGAGATACAAAGGCTCAACGGCCAACTAGCAGCACTTAGGAGATTTATTTAAAAATCTGGGGAGAAGAACCTTCCATTCTTCCGAGCTTTGAGAAAGGCACCCAAAGTTGAATGAACCGAAGAGTGTGAAAGGGCGTTGACACAGCTGAAGGAATACCTACAATCACCAGCTTTATTAGCCAAGCCTCGACAAGGAGAAGAGCTTTACATTTATCTCTCATTTGGAAATTGTCGGTTCGGTGTTAGTGAAAATAGAAGAGAACTTGCAAAAACTTGTCTATTACATAAGCAAAGTCCTCAACGTCTTGAATCTAGGTATCATCCCTTGGAAAAATTGGCTTTCATCCACGATAATCTCCACTCGGCTGACTCAGTCCATACTTCCGACCTCATAAAATCCGGGTGTTGACCGTCGGTAGTTGAGGCAGATCCTTCATCGACCCGATACATCTGGCCGGTTAGCCCAATACATTTGGCCGGTTAGCCCTATGGGTGATAGAATTGGGGGAGTATGATATCAGCTATGAACCTAGAACAGCCAAGGCCCAGGTACTCACTGACTTCATTGGTGAACTCACCACAACGGATAACAATGAAATAGCAGATCCAAAGTTATCCGAAGAAAGGGAAATCCCTTCTGTTCAATGGGTCCTACACACTGACGGTTCATCGACTAGTGTTGGTTCAGGGGCAAGACTAATCCTAAAATCACCATCAGGATGGAGTACATCTACAGCTTTGAAGTTCAACTTCAAGGCAACAAATAATGAGGCCGAATACGAAGCTATGATTGCGGGTCTACAATTAGCTCGTGGCCTTGAGGTACAGAATCTACAAGCTAATACGGATTCTCAGCTAGTGGTCGGACATTAAACCAAAGAGTTTGAAGCAAGAGAAGAAAACATGATGAAATATAAGGCTTTGGTGTAAAAACTGATCTCCAGCTTCCAGAGGTGCCACATTTCTAAAATCCCCAGAACTGAAAATCAAGATGCTGATCTTCTCTCAAAGCTTGCTTCATCAGATGTTGATATCAAGCAACGGATCAATGTTCAATATCTGATGGCGAAAGCCATTGAATGCAGTCCAATGGAGGAATTAATAGACATCGATGATACTCCGTGGATTGATCCGATCCTGAACTATCTCCAGAATGGAACCCTCCCCCAAGATCCAAAAGAGGCCCGAAGAATCACCACCAGATCCTCCTGATATAGCATGGTAGATGGACAACTCTACAAAAGATTGTACATCCTCCCACTCCTAAAATGCCTCCGCCTTTCTGAATCGACTCATGTCCTTCAACAAATCCATGAAGGAATTGCCGGAGATCATTTGGGAGGAAAAGCCCTTAGCCATAAGGTCCTACGACAAGGGTATTATTAGCCTATCCTCATCAAAGACTCGATGGATTTTGTCAAAAAATGCGACGCATGCTAGAGCCACTCGAATATCCAACGGTGTCCTACAGCTCCATTGATAGCCATAGTAAGCATAAGACCTTTTGCTTTATGGGGAGTAGACATACTCGGCCCTTTCCTAGCAGTTGTTAGGCAATTGAAGTTCCTGATTGTAGCAATTGATTACTTCACTAAGTGGGTGGAGGCTGAGCCATTGGCCTCCATTACAGAAAAAGCTTGCCAAAGTTTCTTGTGGAAATCAGTGATCTGTAGATTCGGCATCCCAGTAGCATTCATCACTGATAATGGCTGCCAATTCGACAATCCAGCATTCAAAAAGTTCTGTACCGATCTCGGAATAGAGTCAAGACTCACTTCTGTTACACATCCTCAAGCAAATGGGCAAGTTGAGGCAACTAACAGAACTCTATTACACAGCCTGAAGACTCGAGTTCTCCGGAACGAGTCCAACTAGGTCAATGAGGTACCAGGAGTCTCATGGGCATATCGGACTACTGCTTGGACCCTTATAGGAGAAACGCCCTTCGCGCTAGATTTTGGAGTCGAGGCGGTCTTACCCACAGAAATATCAGTCTATACTCCGCGGATACTGTTCTTTGATCCGGTGAGTAACGAAGAGCTGCTAGGGGCTGAACTTGACCTTTTGGAAGAAAGAGGAGATTGCGCCAACATCCGAGCTGCGGCATACCGTCAAAAGGTCAAGAAATTCTATAATATGAAGGTGAAGGAAATAACTTTCCAAGTTGGCGATTTAGTCCTCTGGGAGAACAAGTTTCAAGGAAACAAAAGCCGAACAAGGAAACTGAACACTAATTGGGAAGGGCCATACATCATCAAAGAGATTGTAAGACCAGGAACATATTGGCTTGCCAAAATGGATGGACGTAACCTCAAACGTCCATACCACGCTGAGCATCTACGGAAGTATTATCAATAAAGTTAATTACTTTCCTTTATCATTCTTTATGGTTTTTCAGCAATTCATCGGCACACATGGACCCCTAAAAAAAAAGCAACCCCAGAAGAAACCCTCCTTCTACACATAAAGATAGAAGATGCCTGCCTCATCGAAATAAAATGCGAGAATCATATCGACACAAGTGTTCCAAAGAACCATATCGGTTCTACAAGATAAAGAACCATACCGGTTCATCACAAGGGACCATACCGGTCCGCTACATCAAAAGAACCATACCGGTTCATCAAAAGGGACTATATCGGTCCGCTACATCAAAGGGACCACACCGGTCCGCTACATCAAAGGGGTCATATCAGTCTCCCATATCGAAAGACCATACCGGTCTCCTAAATCAAAGGAACATATCGGTCTCCCATATCGAAAGACCATACCATTCTCCCAAATCCCAAATCAAAGGAGGCATATCGGTTTCCCATATCGAAAGACCATACCGGTCTCCCAAATCAAAGGAGACATATCGGTCTCCCATATCGAAAGATCATACCGGTCTCCTAAATCAAAATGCCATACCGGTCCCCACATCAAAAGACCATATCGGTTTGCTACCTCAAGAGACCATATCAGTCATCTGTACCAATTCTCTGTATCAGAAACCATACCAACCCACTCCATTAGGGAACTACACAAACTCTACTTCTCAAAGGACTTACGCCAATCTCAAAGCAAAGAAATAAAAGGAATGATTCTTTTTGAGGATAGTGAGACAATCAAATCAGAAATAACAAGGAGAGAGCATGAACATGAAAGCTTGAGTTTCATTAGCAAATTATACAAAATTATAAAAAAAATGCTCGAATCGAGAAGAGTCGGATGAATCGCTGTCGCTAGTTGAACCCCGAGCTTGGCCAGGAATAACATCAAGAGCAGTCACTTTCTGACATCCATCCAACCCAAGGATGTAGACTTCAAAACATTCATGCTCTCGAAGAACGAACACGAGAAGATCCCCCTCAGTCAGTTGATGGTCTATCACCAAATCCCGCCACCCTTCTGTGACCTTGACCTCTCCAAGCTCCCTAAAGGTTGACAATGCGACCCACCAGTAATTCCCACTTGGCCCTCGCAACCTTATTGGTCCATCAGGGATAGACATCATATGCCAATGGAAGGCCTTGGGGATCCATAAACTTCTAATATGATCACCAGGAGAGAAGAATTTATAGAAGGAAGGATGACTGTTGTCACCCATGTTGTTCAGAAGATTGATCTACAAGGAACCACCACTCCCCTTTTATATTGCCTCATTCAAAAAGGTCAAGGAAAAGCAGTTAATACCCAGGCGAACTGAACCATCTTAATTCATGGCAACTCCTCAATTAAAGCCATGATTTATGAGGACGATTCGAATCCCTAGCCGCGCCTTTGAAACGACGCCAAAAAGTTGATATGGTTCCAAGACGCTGATAAAATTTCATCGTTCGATGTGAAATACTTACTCAAATGCCTTAGATTTGATTTCCAAAAAGCGATCGATCAAAGAAACCCTAAGGAAGATCATCCGATCAAAAGTGTACAATATTTGAACAACTGAACATTACAGAAGAAATGATCTTATAAACAATTGACAGAAGGATACAAGGATTCGCACATACAATCAACAGAATAGTGAATGAAAATACAGCCACAAAAACACAAATGTCTCTATCATTCCATCACATCGAGTTCAATGTTCGTAAGAAATCACATCACAAGATTGATACTATTACAAAGCATCCATGTTTTTCAAAGCCTCATCAGATGCAAAAACTAGACCCTCATGAGTCTTGCCATCCTGAACAAGCTCTTCCCAGTCTTTTCTGATAAGTGGGGTGTGACGTTCGCTGTGCGGTCCCAAGGCAGGCATGGATCCCATCGCGGCTCCACGACCTCTCAGCATCTTCTTAATCCACTTTATCAGTTCGACTTTGAGAACTTCAATTTTCTTGTGAAGTGCCTCCGCCTCAACTCCACCTGCTTCACACAGAAAAGAAATTAAGGATTAATGCGGAAAAATTAAAACAAGGAAAGCACATTCATTACCTCTACGAGGGCGTTTGGCCCGCAAAATTCGAAGGAAGGATTGGAATCCTATATCTCTAAAATCAGTGGAAGCTAGTTCAGCAATGTCCGCATTTGTGAGTAAACCATCCTTAAGATGAACAAAAAGGGATCAAAAATGAAAATGAAGGTGATACTAACCGGCCCTCGACTCCAGCTTTGAGGACTCCCCATCTAGCTTAGTGTCAGAAGCACCTTTCTTGATCAAATCAGCAGGAATCTCGTCAATAAAAGAAGCAACTGTCACTACCGCGGTCAAAAACAAAATAAGAGAAATAAGACACAATTTGAAGAGCGAACATCGGAAGGAATTAGAGAAACAAATCCTGACCAGTTGAAGTCTCAGCTTCTCTCAACTGTACATCAAGTATGTTTTCTGACCCTCCAAAACCAACCGATGAGCCAACCGTTTTGATAACAACAGGCCCACCTCAACAGCCACATCAGATGAACTGGATTCCTTGGAGGCAACATTGGAGAGCACCTCATCGGCAATAGCGTCCAATCTATCTACAGCTCTGCCTCCCACAGGATTGAAAGATTCATCGGAAGCAACAATTAGGGTCAACTCACCGATAACTCTATCGACGGCTGCTTCATCTATGACTAGCTCATCCTCAGCAGGAACGGAGTCACCTGATTACATAAAACCCGAAATAGAGAAATCAAAAGACCTCGCAACAATGAAGAAATCAAATGGGGATACAAGACAACAGACCTTTAGGATCTAGTTCTTCTCCCCCTTCGAAAGCTGGGGAAGGCAATTGCCCTCGACACTTCTTGAAATACTCCTCCACAGCATTCGCATAACTAAAGTCCCTAAAGATGATAGAAGGATCCGCGGATTGGAGGTCACTAAACATCTTATAAATATCTTCTCCGAGATTCTGCAGTTCCTTTTCAGATATTTCTCCTGCCCCCTTTGCCGGTTCTTCCAAGACTTTAACTTGGGCTTCCAATTTAGTAACCCTCTTTACACATGCCCAAGTTCAGCTTGGTAGGATGACAAGTCGACTAAAGCCTTGTCTTTTTCTGCCTGAATCTCCGCCTGCTTAGCTTCAACATCGAAAAGTGCAGTTTGCATGGACGCAATCTTCACTACAAGAACACTCTTTTCAATCTTGACAGCTCGAGCCTCTCCTTCGGCACTCTCAGCTCTCTCATTCAAGACAACATTCTTCTCTTTTAGTGAAGCGTTGGATTGTTTAAATCCGGCGCAATCCTTAACAACTGCCGATAAATCTGAAGAAAACGTCTCCTTCACCTTTTTGATCATATCAAAATTCCGTGACAGAGCAGAAATACTTTCTTCCGATGAACGAACAGAATCCGGAAGACTATCATGTTCAACTTCAAGAACTCTCATTGATTCTTCAAGTTCCCTACTTTTCTCGAGAGCTTATCCCTTTTATCGGCGAATTTAATAATTATTTCGTCCTTAGAAGACAGTTCCTTCAGTAATCGTGCGTTCTTAGCCTCCATCTTCTTTAAGCGAGAGGCAGCTTCGGAGTTTCTACTCCTAACATATTTATCAATTTGTTTCGTCCATTTAAGAGACTACAAAAGAAATTCGCAGATATGAATTTGAAAAAAGGGAGGAGGAGAAAGGAAAGCAGAATGATCCAGCAATTAAGAAAAATGCATCAACACTCACCGAAGCAAGATAGAGACGAAGATGTCCCATTGACTCAGCACCGTCAAATCGATTCAAATGAACATCAGCACTTCCACCTCCCCAAGCACGAACAGAATCACCAATCGAGTGATATTCGAGCGGCAGTACAGAGTCGTGACGGTTAATCAGTTTGCGACCTCTCGATCCAGAAACTCCAGAGTCAACTCTTGAAACTTCCTCATCAGACACTCGATCAACGATGCCCTCTATTAAATGGACATTATTTAGAAAACCCGATACGATTTCAATCAATGCATAAAAAAAGAGAAGTAAATATACCTGGAATGGGAAGAATATTGGTTGCTTCCTTCCCCTTTCCGGTCGCACCTACCAAGGAAAATCCTTCCCCCAACCGACCAGGAACAAAAGCTTAATCGGTTACAACGGTTGGTCGGAAAGGAAGAGACCCCATGTTCGAAGGCATGGGAGGAAAAACATCGGGAATCACAGAAGAAGGATCCGCAGCCGCTTCACGAACAGAAGTATCTTCAACATTTTCTTCGTCGACCACCACCAACTTCCTTCTCTTGACAATCGGAGCTGTATCCGTGACCGGTAATGAGAAAGACGCAACAACAAGCACGTCCAAGGTAGAGTATTTGATTCTCCTATCAACTTCTTGAACGTCACGATTTCCCTCATCGGACGTAGCCGGTTTATTGCCTGAAGTTTGCACCCTCTTCTTCGGGATTAACCACTTTGAAGGTTCCCTTCTCCTTACTGCTTCCAGCTCTTCTCTAACAATAGCATCCCTCTCCTTTGATGGAGGATCCACCTTCATTGGGGCCCCTTATCACGTTCACCAGAGCTCTTCTTCACTATAACTTCAGAAAGAGCCCCACTGGAAGTTTGACCTCTAACTTTTGAGACAGCCCTCTCCCTTTGTTTCTTAGCTTGTGGGGCGGCCCACAGCCTATCAGCAATATCAACCGCCTTATCTGAAGGCATTTCGTCACCTGAAGATTGAAAAATATAAACGATCAATCTTCGAACCGATAAACTGATGAATTGATAAACAACATAAAAAGTCCTAAATGGCCCTACCCATAGTGGAATATAAACCACTGTCACGAAGCTGCCGATCAGTTAGATATTCGCTAATCGGACCAAGACGAAGCCCCTTTAACCTCTTCAGTATCTTCTCTTCATCAGGACTAAGTTTTTCCCTATTCGCTACGTGGGTCCGGGGAACACCCCACCTAATAGGGGAATCCCAACCCTCACTTCTAGAAACAAAGAAGAACATGCTCTTCCAATCCTTGATAGAATCATGAACGGAACCAAGGAACTGTCTGCCGTGCCTAGAACAAAAGTAATATCAGTCTATATTCCTATCCTTATTCAGACTAAAGAGAAGGTTGAAAGGTGGATAGAAGGCTCAAGTTTATTCTGAAACAATACTATCACAAAGCCACAGAGAATCCTCCAAGAATTGGGAGATAATTGAGATGGACATACATTAAAGAAATGAAAAATATCAACAAAGATCTGAGGAAAATGAAGTCTAAGGCCTGCAGCAAAGCATCGTAATAAATCACCAAATCTCTATCTCAAGACAGTGAACAAGCCCATTCAGTAGAGGCAGAAACCCTATAATTGCAGGGAGGAGTCGATAGTCTATAATGATTTGTGAGCTTTTCAATCACATACGCTGGGAGCTAGCGTATTCGCAAAAGAATTCGAACAAGCTTTAACTCCTTTGATCTTAGGCTTACTCTTAGATGATGAAAGAACATCAGAAGAAGAAACCTCAGGAACAGTTCGAGAACCCATACCTGTGACAATATAATCTCTTTATAACCAAAGCCTTTTGGTAAGGAAGAAGAGGGTCTCGCGCAAAAGACAAAGATGCAAAATAAGGAAGAAAACGCCACCGCAATAAAGTTTTGAAAACCCCTCAGCGCAAATCATCTACAGGGTTGTATTGGTTTTGACGGTCAAGATTTTCGACATGTGGACCGAGGATCAATGAACCCATCATTACGAAATGGATGCCATGCCCTCGATGTGTCCCTCGATCCTTACTCAAAAACGGTACCCAAGAATGAAACGACAGGCAACAAATGATCAAGATGGAAGACCCATTTACCCATGCATGTCTTACAGCGCATGAATCCACCAAATCTCCAAGAACACAAAGCGGTCTCGCCAGATCCCCAAAATGATTGCACCTTGACGTACCCTGTTGAATACATGATCATCAAAAAATATAGTATGAGTGAAAACCGATGAACGAATATCGGAAGAAAAATGACTTACTAGAGTGATTATATGCTTAGCTCATCGCATGGATACTTGGGGGTGGGGTAGGGACTTGTGATAGGAGGAACCCATCAGAGTTGTCCACGTGTCCACACCAAAGGACCTCTTACCTAACTAGGTCCATATCAACCAGTTTCATTTATGATGATAACTTGCAACACCTCATCAGATTGAGAATCCCAGATACACAATATCTGATATACTACAACGACACGTCAAATCGGATCTACCCGATATGCTATAACAACCTACAGTTCAAAGCCAACCGATATGTAATATCAACTCATCGGTCCGGAAGTATTCACCGCCTCATCAGCATGAAATTTGACATCAACTCTTCGAAACAACACTGATTATCGGAAATGACCTTCTAGAAGGAGCTTAGCTGTTGACAGACTGGCCTTCTAGAAATTTTATAGCTATTAACAACTCAAAACCAGCAGGCTACTTAGCTGGAGCCTAGTTGTATGCCTAGGTGGCAAAACATGTGACAGAATTCTTTAAGACACATGTAAAAAAACCTGGCTTCTTCCCCAAGCCACCGAAGCCTATAAAAGACAACAGCCACAACTCATTTTGGGCATGAGAAATTATAGACAACGAAGCCCTGACTCTCTAGAGATTGAGTTCTTCTCTGTTTCTTCTCTAATTTTGAGATGATTTCTTCCCCACTTGTAAAAATGTCTTTCGATGCCTTGATATTAGTGGATTTGATCTTTTGATCCGTGGTTTTTTTCCCTATCAAGGGTTTTCTACGTTAAATCATTGCATCCATCTCTTGATTGATTGATTTCCCTTCTATTTTCTCATTGTTCTAAGTCCCAGAATAAACAAATTCAACCGTTGATTTGGGATTGAGTTTGATCTCAAAGCAAATCCAATTCCGTCGTCAACATTTTACATCATTGATTTCTTGATTCTTTGGCATATACATACATATCTGTTGTGTTGGATGATTATTCCTTGATATATGAATCCATATCTATGTATGTATGTTTGTTGGTTGTGTGAAATTTTTTCCACTCAATGCGTGTTATTCTTGTGGATTCTTACACCCGGTGCACTGGAGCGTTTGGCTCCTGATTGACGTTCAGGGCCGGTGGACACCCTGTCGTGCTTTCCTGTCAGGGAGACAATACCCTGGCTGTCATGTATGCTCGTCAGTGGGACGATACGCTGGCCGTGTACGTTACATGTATGTGAGAGTAGCGCTATGGACTGAGGATCGGTATCACCTTATGCTGATGGCTGCCCGGGGGATGGTTTGCAAGCTTCACTTGAGTTACTTGTCATGAGATGACATGAATGTAGTTAGGGAGTCCCTACCGTTGGATAGTTTTTACTGGGGTAGGTCAGAGACTCCAGGTGGTTTGGCCGGTGGGATTTATGCTTCCCACGCCAGATCGATGGTCATGTTTCATGATTTGCTCATTTATTTGCTTATCTTACATTGAGTTTTACATGACTTTACTGTGTTCCCTGCGGGGTACTTACTGGGCTTTCTTTACAAAAGCTCATGCACTTGTTGATTTTTCAGATCCCAAGGAGTAGGACGAAGGGCCGTAGGAGCTCCGCGTGAGACTTTCGAGGATTTGTTGGGGTTTGCTGAGGTCAGTTATCGATTATGTTATTTTTGTATGTGAGGACATATTATTCTAGGTTCCCATGTAGGAGCCAGTTATGTTATGACTGTAGGGTCCGCAGACCCATGGATTGTATTTCTATTTCCGCTGTGTACTCATGTATTAGACATGTTTATGTCTTTGGAGTAAGTTTATATTCCACTATGCTTGTTATATGTGATAACTGATCATCAACGCTTCGTATCCGGGCAGGGTCCATCCTTGTTCGGGTATGGCCAATCTGTTGCGTGCCCGTGGGCCCGGGATTTTTGGGTCGAGCCGTGACAGTAAATTTGATATTTTCTTATTATCAGTAAATTTTAGATTATTTTTCAGTTGTAATTGAATGTATTTCAATATCATACAGGTTGCTGCAGGATTGTGAAAAAAAAAAATTATTCAAATAAATAAAAATAATAAAAAACTTAAAAATGACAGGTTGCGGCGGTTATACAAAACCGCCGCCAATAGTTGGATGAGGGTTTATGGGAACAGCAAGAACACTTGCGGCGGTTTTGCGTAACCGCCGCTACCTATTAGCGGAGGTTATGCAAAACTACCGCTAACTGCAAGAGGACTTTGTCATAATGATCATGGATTTTATGGCGGTTATAAACCATCGCCAATTGTATTACTCAATTTGCGGCGGTTATACCGGTAGTTAAACAAAATCACCGAAAATTGCCATGGTGGTGCCAGAATTAGTGGCATAGCGGCGGTTTTTTGACCACCGCATGAAGTATAACCGCCGCTAATTGTTCTAAAAACCGCCACAAAATCCCTTTTTTCCTGTAGTGGGTATTATTCGGCCAACTTATGTGTCCATTGGTTCTCAGGTGGCTGACATCTTTACAAAAGCATTAGGTGGTCGACCATTTGAGCATATTCTTCACAAGTTGGGCAGTAAAAGGAAATCATCTTGTATATTAGTTTTATGGTTTTGTATAGGAAGCAAAATCTTTTCTTATTTTAGATATTAGACTTTTCCTTTCTTGTATAGGTGTAATTTATGCTAAATTAGTTCCTTTCTTTTAGTTCTGTAATTGTATATATTGACAATTTCTTAATGAAAAGGGACAAGTTTCTCTCTTCCAAAATCTCACATTACTTGTGAAATCTTTCAGATAACATAATACATAAAAATTAGAATATGATATAACTGTAGCTTTTATTAGAAGATGAATTTATGGCATTTGATGGAAAATTAATGGTTAAGAAAGCATGATGAGCCAACCAAACCGTATGCACATAGTAGATATAATTAAAAAGGTGATTTAAAAAGATGTAATAGTCTTTTTACTGCTTGTATGTGCTTATGTAATAGGTCAACCACAAGTCGCAGGGAAGGAATTCCTTGAGGGCAACCCACCCAACGGGCCATTCATGTATTTAGGTCACCAAAATAACCCTATTACTTAGACCTTATGTTGAATGTAACCGCTTAATTATTTTTTTGAATGAATGTAATCTATTCATTTTTAATTAAAAAAAATTGTAATGGGCAAGAAAAATTCCATTCAAACAAAAACTGTTATTATTGTATCAAAAATAGAAGGCAATCCATAATGAGTTTGACTAATTATGTCATTTATAATTGGTAGTGAAATATGGATCATGCTTGGCAGCATGGCCCATAGTCCTAGAAACGTGGCCTAGCACTTGTTGGAATGGATGGTGCCGGGTTGGCCCAATGGCCATAAGTATAGATGGACCTAAAATGCCTGTGTGCCACGCCGACAAGGTTCATCTTACAATGTATTATTTATACATGTTGCGGAATTAATTTTCCAAATCAATGAATGATAAACTTTATTATTTTTTTCCTTCGGATTCACAATATCAATTTGAAATGATTTAAATAACTAATTAATAATCATCATTGGTGTGAAAAATCTGATTTTCTCTTTTTTTTGGGCAACATATGAGATTATTTAGTTTCTGTATCACCTTTATAATTCAAACACATGACTATTCTTGTCTACATATGTTAACTTATCCACATGCATATATATATATATATATATATATATATACGGGTTTGATAAGAGTAGGCGTAGGACGTTGTCCGATCGGCCTAAAAATGAGATTACCAAACGGCACTAAAGGTTTGATAAGGGATCTGCTAGTTTATTTTTCGATATTCTTCCCCTTCGTACGGTTGGAATTCCTTCAAACATGCTTCCAGGGCGAAATAGGGTAAATTTTTGATGATGATCCAGATCTTGCGTAAGTATATATATATATATATATATATATATATATATATATATATATATATTCCTCACTTTTCTAGCACTCAATTATGAAGTAAATCCTAAAATAATGTCATCTTTTTGTTGCTTTACATGATTACATCTAAGAATTGGAACAAGTAGGCCAAGCTTTCCCAAGAATGATATCCCTTGCTGCTAATTGTGCTGCCCAAAACCAATTATTGGAACCAAAGTTCACCCTTGTGCTTCACTTTGGGAACACTGGACTGCCATGAATCCCTGTGCTATAATTGATCATGTTTCCATGGCCTCCCAAAATCCTCAAGCAAAGCAAAGCATGCATGCTCATTAAGAACTCTTCACACGTGCGGATGATCATTAGGGTTTATGAGCCTCTTTATTTGAATGCTCATTAGTTTACATTATTATGCGGCGCACTTAAGAGCTAAACAAAATTAAAAGGCATAATCTTAATCAAACACACATTAAATGAAAGGCATAATCTTCCTTAGCATGCATTACATGAAAGAATCCACTGTTTTTCCAATGCGTGTGATAACAGGACGATGAAGTTGAGATAATATACTTTGTATCGAATAATAGATAAAAAGCTCATTAACAATGAAATCAATAGGAATATTAACATTGAATTTGGTCACCAAACTCACTTCAAGACATGGAACCTTTTATCCATGATGCTCCAAACTTGTGTAATAAGTTGTTTGCTAGCTAATCAATAATTAATTAAGCCCCTAAACAATGGAGGTTTACTAGTTGACTATATAATATGTATAAGAACCCCTAGCTAATTTAAACATGAATAGATGGTGTTGACACATTTAGTGGGGCTTATTTTTAATAATGGTGGTGGTGATCGATGACAATGTGCTTAAAAGCCATTGAAGTGGGTGAGGGTGGATGACTTTGTTTACTTTCTAAGCTTCTTTTGGGGTTTTCTAAAGGGATGGCACGGCATGCAAAGTTTTTGTAGTGTGGTCTTAGGGCTTTCCAAGCATGGGAGTGTGTGTTGGGAGAATCCACCAATCCAATGTCTTCATTTCTTGATTCTTTCTCAAAGTGCCCTAATAATTCTAAGCCTCAAATCCATTAATGAACTAATCGTGTTATACGCTTTTGGAGAATCATTCATCTATAGGATATGTATATATATCCTACCTTGATAAAAATAGGTCCAAACTTAAACCTTGATGTTAATTTATTTAAGATTCTTATATATATATATATATATATAGGCATGTTCTTATCTGGTAGGCCTTATCATCAATCTGAAGATACCTCCATTTGACCCACTTGCACCATGTTTTGAGGAAATCCAACTTTATGGATGGAAAGAACATTGAAAAATAAACTAGCATGTCAATTTTCATACAATTTGGGAACTTGTAGGGTCATCATCTTAACGGGTGAAATTCTGAACCGGTAGGATTTCTATAAATTTTCACCCGTTAAGATGAAGAGTCTACAAGTTCCCAAATTGTATGAAAATTGATATGCTAGCTTATTTTTCGATGTTCTTTCCATCCATACGGTTGGAAATCCTTAAAACATGCTCCAAGGGCCAAAATAGAGGCAACCTTACCGGAACAGTGTTCCGGCCGGCCTTATAATAGCATACCCGTATATATATATATATATATATATATATATATATATATAAGTCATGATATTATACAGTCGATCATAACACCGTGCATTCCCAGTCGCATCCCATTTGGCCCCATGGAGCATATTTGAAGGATTTTCAACCGTCCGGATGTGAAGATCATCGAAAAATAAGCTAGTATATTCATTTCATACAATTTGGTAACCGTTTGGTCCTCCCACTTAACGGTTCTTATTTTATAGAAATCTGAACGGTCCAGAATTTCAATCATTAAGTGGGAGAACTAAACGGTAACCAAATTGTATGAAAATGGACATGCTAGCTTATTTTTCGATGATCTTCCCATCCGTACGGTTGGAAATCCTTCAAACATACTCCAGGGGACCAAATTAGATGCGACCAAAAATGCACAGTGTATCCGGTCGACTGTATAATATCACGACTCATATATATATATATATATATATATATATATATATATATATATATATATATCCGGCCAGATTACTATTTATTTACGGTCGCCTCCCATTTGGCCCACTTGCACAGTATTTTGAGGAAATCCAACCGTATGGATGGAAAGAATATCGAAAAATAAGCTAGCATGTCAATTTTCATACAATTTGGGAACTTATAGGGCCTTCATCTTAACGGGTGAAGTTTTGAACCGATGGATTTTTATAAATTTTCATCCGTTAAGATGAAGACCCTACAAGTTCCCAAATTGTATGAAAATTGACATGCTAGCTTATTTTTCGATGTTCTTTCCTTCCATACTATTGAAAATCCTTCAAACATGTTCCAGATGGCCAAATGGGAGGCGACCGTAAATGAACAGTAAATTCGACCGACCTTACCTTATCATGCCCATATATATATATATATATATATAAATATTGAAATTCACAATTATCTTTCGCATCCTCTCTCTATTTACTTGTCTCAATTATAATAATTCTTGTTGGTGTTGTGGTTGTTATTACTATTATTATTAGTATTAGATAAATTTGTATATATACCTCCACAAAACACCAAAAATTTCATATATGCCACTTTCATCAACAGTGAATTATTATTATTATTATTATTATTATTATTATTATTATTATTATTATTATTATTATTATTATTATTTGTGTGTGTGAAAATAACCACTTTAACCCCATAAAACATCAATATTTGTATGTTTCACATAAACTTTTTAAGGAAAATAAGAGTAAAATGGTCATTTAACAAAAACTTTAATGACTGTTAACCACATGGTAAATATGAAATTGTTGGTGTTTTATAAGGGTATAAATGTAAAGAGAATTTTTATGCAAGTATTTATATGTGCCATTATGAACTTTTGTGGGGTATATATGAAAATCTCCTTGATAATAACTATAAGAAATTCTTATTGTGTGTGTCCAAACTCTGGTGGTGTGAAAAGAAACTATATAGTAATTGTTTTCACTTCTTATAAAAAAAAATTTCTATGTAATATTATATTTTGCATCTAGAGTCTTAAGCTTAGAGATGACAATTTTCTTTTGTTTAACGGGTTCTCTGTTCAGTGTTCACCTGAATTCTAATAAAACCCATTTAAAAAATCCTATTAAGGTTTGTGATGATTTTGAAATTGAAAATTAAAACCCAAGCTAGTTTGGGACAGGTTGGGATTTGCCTTTTGAGAACCCGAACCTGAATATTTTATATATATAATGTTAATATATTTTATCTATATTGTGTATATAGGTATATGTATGGATATATATCGACGTATCACTCTCTTTATTTTAGAATTTTTTTATATAAATAAAATGTTTAGTTATTTTTTCATATTTTTTAAGATTGGTTTATTCAGGTTTGATTTTTCAATCGTACAAATTTTAAAAGTTCTATGAGTTGATATATTTATTTAAAATACTAAATAAATTTGGGATGACTTAAGCAAGTTTGGGGCAGGTTTGGATTGCCACATGTTTGGAAATTTAGATAAAGATAATAAACAAGTTGGGTAATAAATATTTAAATGTGTATAGGTTTGGGAATTGTGTTTTTCGTGGGTACCCATGTCAACTTAAAGCTAAAACGAAACTTGGCAAATTGCTAAAGTTACACCAAACTAGAGGTTGTTATGGCTTGCTCAAGCGGTCATTTTAACTTTTAGGAAGATTGATAAACTATATTTATTAAAAAGATAGTAAAATTTACAAAATACATAAGTGATTCCTCGGGATTCATAGTTAGCCTCGGGGCTATTCCTCAGTCTAATACCCCTTTCTAACTGATTTTTTCTTGAGCTGAGGTTGTATCCTCAAAGTCGTCTCTTGGTGGTGTATCTATCTCATCTTGGGTGAACGCCGAGCTTCGTTTTGCTATTGACTCCTGTGTTACCAGTTTTGGCATTTTGGAGACGTATAGTATATCAAATGAGAAAAGGATTAGAAAATTGATGTCCTGAATGGTTTTCGTGAAAACGTGATGTTTATCATGAAAACGTCTTTGGTTCCTTTCTCTCCATATGCACCAGGTGATTGCCATGACCGCCATTCTCTATTAGAGTCTTTTCTCCTTGTCCACCCATGTTTGGATTGCGTTAATCACCCCCACAGATCTTGTTTGTTGCTGGGTGTGCTCCCTATTTCAAATAACTATCGATAGTGTGCCCAAATGAGTTTTGAGTAAGGGCATTGTGTGAGGAGATGTGTGATTGTTTCTTGGGCCAGCCTACAGAGGAAGCGTTGTGCTATGTTCCCTCTCCATCTTTTCTTAGCCAAGTTATCCAGGGTAATGAGTTTATTATCCCATGCTAGTAAAGCAAAGATTTTGGTCTTGGTTGGGTATGGTTGTTTCTAAAAAACTCTTTGTAATTTGCTCCTCCAACACTGTCACAATAAAGAGTGCACGACTCTTGCTCTCATATCCACTTATCACACTAGAGGTTTGTTGATCACCCATCACCCACTTTAACCATTACTTTATTTAGAACTACATCCTTGGTGTGGCTTATGCCCTTCTAGAAATGCAATGCCTTAGTTGGTATTCTAATGTGGGTTGATGAAGCCCTGTTTATAGTAGGAGTGCTTGATGAATTTTAGGCATATGCCCGCCTCCCCTGTGAGGATCCACGACTACCATTTCCCGAGCATTGCCTCATTGAATCTTTTGAGATCTAGGACCCTCTATCCTCTATGCTCCTTTGGATTACATATTTGTCCCTAATTGACCAATCTGTAAGTTTTAGCCTCCATATTTGGTCCTTGCCAAAGGAAGTCGTGATGTAGTACGTCAATACGGTCTGTGACCCATTGGAGTATCTTCTATTTTGCCATCCAGTGGTTTGGGATTACCAATAGTACTTAATGGATTAGGGTGATATATTCTTCCGCCTTTAGACAACAATCGACGCTTCCAAGAGCTAATCTTTTTCCTGACTTTGTTGATCAGCTTGTACCAATCCTCCTTACGAGGCCTTGTACCAGAGATTAGCATCCCTAGGTATGTGAATGAGAGCGTTCCAATATTACAGTTCATAATATCTGCCAGTTGCTATGGGTTGTGTGCCCTTAACTTGATGGGTATTAGGGCACTCTTAGGACAATTGATTCTAAGCCCTGATAGGCTCTCGAAGAGGTAGAAATTTAATTTCAGGGTTCTTAGATGTTTTGGTTCCCCTGAGCCTGGCACTAGAAGATCATCCGCCTACTGAAGAGAGGTTAGTTTCTCATTCTCTTGGTTGCTGCATCTGATACCGCGAAATATGTTTTCCCTTGCGACTTTTGTAGCATTATGCTAAAAATATCCGTTGCTAGTACGAAGAGGAGGGTGGATATGGGGTCGCCCTATGAGTCCCCTTCTATGTATGTCATTGATAAGAAAGTTGGTCTTAGATGAGTTAAGAATTGTACGAATCCAACTGGTCCATTTGGGCTCTAACCCTTTTGCTTTAGAAAGTCTAACAAAAAATCTCAATTGACTTTGTCAAACGACTTTTCAAAGTCAATTTTGTTTAAGATCTCATTGTTGTTGTTTCGCCTCATATTGTGAATCATTTTCTTTATCACCACAATGTTGTCGTGGATGCATCTTCATTTTATGAAAGTCATTTGTGTTTTATCTACCAGTTCACTAATGATTGGTAGATTACGACTAGCAAGGACTTTTGTGAATTTTCTTGGAGCAGTTTAGTAGACTGATGAGTGTATAGTCATTGACGACATTGGGGGCTTCATTTTTGGGGATAAGTAGTATATGTGCCCAATTAATTTACTCAAGTTGAGCTTGAAAGCTTTGCTACTTCGGCTTGGACTATATCCCATCCTTGTTGATAGAATGCCATGAGGAATTCGTCAGACCCTCGTGCCATATTTGTGTTAAGTTGGAACACTGCTCCCCTTATTTTTTCAAGGGAAAATGGTTCTTCCAACTACTCTAGGTTTATTCTTTCCTTGTGAAAGAATAAGTGATTCTAGTTGGTTGTGTATCACATTCCTTTTTTTGTGCCAAAGAGTTCTTTAAAATGGATACTAGTTATTTCAGAAATGTCCTCTAGATTCCCTATCATTTTTCTTCATGCCTCAATTTTATGGATCTTGTTTCTGCTTCTTTGTTCATTTGTCACCGCATGGAAGAAGCTTGTATTATTGTCTCCCTCTTTGAGCTACTAGATCCTTAATCTTTGCCACCACAATGCCTTTTCTTCCCTTATATAGCATTCAGACTCCCTTTGGGTTATTTTGTTCTCCTCTTCTTCTTCTTCTTCTTCTTCTAGAGAAAGCGCTCGGGCTTCTTGCTTCTTTTCTAATTCCTCTATTCTTTTTAATATTTATGTCTTTCTAACTTTGGAGAGTTCTCTATGTGGATGAAGGGGTGTGGATGTCCACCATGTTCTCACAATTTCCTAGAATCCCTCTATATTCAACCAATCCTTATTGGAATGGAAGGTTGTTGTTGTCTTCCCCATTTCACAAACTTCTAAGCATACAAGGTGGTGATCATATATGATTTTAGGCATGGTGCCCTGCTAGATCTTTTGGGTTATGGTTAACCAGTCTATTGAATGGAAAAACCGGCCTAGCCGAGGGAACGCAGAGCTTGATCTGCCATTGGACCATGTAAATTTCCTACAATGGAGGAGAGGATCATACAATTGTAGTTCTTGGATCATATTGTCAAACAATTCTTGTTCCTTCTGTTGGACCCCCTCTCTCCCTCCCACAACTTTTCATCTTTAGTTTTAATGGCATTGGAGTCTTCTCCTACTATCCACGGTCCATCCCAACGCCTTATGATTGTTTTAAGTTCCTTGAAGAAACTACCCTTCTGTTGTCCATTGTATAAGCCATAAATCGTTGTGAGCATCCACTATTATAATGTCCTACCGTCCTCTAGTATGACCATAATGGAAAAGGTGCCTGTGAAGGTATTAAGTGCTCTATAGGTGCCATGGTTCCAACCTATACAACATCCCTCTCTTGTATTAGCCATCGGTGGGGTTAGCCTTCCTATATTCCTCCTTGTTATCGAGCTCGATATTTTGTCCTCAATTGTTTACAGTTTTGTTTCTTGTGTACAAAGAATCTTAGTTCTTAGTATATTAAGGAAATCACGGACTAGATACCATTTTTTCTTTTTCCCGAGCCCCCTTATATTCCATGTTATGACTTTCATATTGTTGCTAAATCTAGGCCCTAGAAACTTTGATCTTATGTGGGTAGGTTAGACTGCTTAGTTGTTGTCTTGCCCTTTCTCTCTCCTTTTAGCTTCTCCTTTTCGCATAAGTGTGCCAAGTTGAGATTGATATCTGTTTTGGATTATCCTATTTCCACACCCTACTCGTAGTGTCGCAGTGATTTGTTCACTGTCAAGCTATTCAGATAATGTAAGGGGAACGATTGAGAGATCGAAGTTTATACCTTGTAGATAGAAATGGTTGGTCTATTTGCCTTATGGAGGTCGATGCCTGATGTGCTTCAACTAGTTGTTTACCTTGAGCAAGTCCTTTAACATTCCTTGGTATTCCCCTGGGTTTTGTATTATTTCATTAGGGTTTGATTCTGCTTTTGGTGGTTGGTGGGTGGTGGGGGGGTGGGGGGGTGGGGGTTGATGTCCTCCTATTTTACCAGGGTCGTATCTTCACCTTGTTTTTCTTTTAAGAGTACCCAAGCTTTGTCAGATACTAGGTTCCAAGAAGCCCTGATATTCCTTAATGACATTTTACTTAAGTCAAGATCAATGCCTTGGAGCTAGCTTGGCTTTTGATCATAATTAAATTGAGTTATTTTTCTCTTTAGTGTTATTAATGTTAGGTTCTGATTCGACCCATTAGTAAGGGGCTCTTATTGGGCCTTCACTCATCTGGCTGAAATGTTGCCTGGTGTGGAAATGGCATTATAGGGATCTAGTGGGCCTTTTGGGTTGCGAATTGTCGGCCCTCTCCGTACTTTGTCACTCCCCGACCCGGATTCTAGGGCCTTGGTCACGTGCACAGACCGGCCGTACCCAAGTGGAGGTGGGCTCCACTAGGATACAAGGCCTAATGTATCGTAAAACATGCAATTTGATGAATTCAAATATTATAAATATTCAGTACATCTACAGTGGAATCCTTAATAGAGGGTTCAGTCACCCTATAAAAGACTAGGCCAAACGAAGGATCTACAAATGTTCTCTCACAAGATCATATGAGGTCCTCGAACCTTGGTAAACTAGTCCAACCTCTTGCGCAGCTCTTGAGATCACTCCAGCTAATCTCCCAACCTGAGAAAAGAAGAAATCCAGTGGAATGAGCTTTCGAAAGGAAAGCTCAGTAAGCACCCCCGCAAGTGAAAGTACAAAGAAGCCAAAAGGGAATAATTAAACAAAAAGTGATCCAACATATACATATCAGAACGCAAGAACAAAAAACAAGGATCACTACAGCAAGCGATAGTCTTGAACTCTTTCACGTCATCTCCCAGTGCTCATCTTAATCATATCCAGACCCTTGGGTCTGGTAGCGCTCCAACATACATGTACACGGTCAGTGTATCATCCCACTGACGGGTGGACATCTAGGGTTCCCTCCCCCTGGTAGGACAAGAGGACATTCAGAGTGTCCTCCTCCTGAACGCCCACAACTTATCTGCACGCATTGGAGAATCTTCAACACAAGACGTACTGAAACACCAACCCGGATGGAGCATAGGCTCATGTGTTTCCACGGCCATGTGTCGATCAACGGGAATGGTATTTTCAGCAACCTCAAGCATCTTAACAAGCATACACTAACATTGGGGTTCAATAAGACAGGAAAGAGCTAAAACTTGTATGCAATCAAGCAACAACACAATACACATAGTGACTTCAAGACTGATTAAAGAAAATCAATAATAACGATGTCACCCACTTTTAAACAAGAAACATGAACAAAGATTCAAAGACAAGAAAACCCAAAACTGGGTAGGAAACTAGGCAGGAGTAACTTACCTTTGTTTGCGATATCTGGAATCCTTCCCTGACCCTTACTCCTGATAAGTCCTGTGTTGGTATCTGGTAGCAAAGTCTAATCTAATAACGGCATCGTTTTAAAATTTCTAATAAAACATGCATGATGCCCTAATTTGGACCAAGTTCGACTTATGGGCCTTCCCGTGTATCTATGTTGTTTTTCTTTCATTTTCTAAGCTTCTGTCCTAATAATAATAGACTTTTCTCTACTCACTCCAAAAGAATTAACTAGTATAGTGGTTAAGGCCCACCAAGCCTAGTGGAAGGTCCCTGGTTCAATTCCCCTTCTCCACCCTTTTTTTTGTAGATTTTTGTTTTGATAATCTGGTTCAAACATGATTGGACCCAACCTCTTAATAACTGGTACACTTGACTTAATTGATCAAGCCCAAACCCATCAATGAACAGACCTAACTTGTTAAACAATTTTGACTAAGCCCAAATTAAAATCCTGATTAACCCAATTATCTCTCTAAATTGGTTTGCTATTAAAATAGGTTCGACTCAAATAGTTAACTTTGAAACCGACCCAATCCAAATACTTCACTTAATCCAATCGACTAATCAAATCACCTTAACTGACTCAACCCAATCATACTTGACTTAGAATCGACTCAATCTATTATGTTCTAACTTGACCCGGTCTTGATCAGACCCGAGTCCATTCGCACTAGTCACCAACCTCCAGATGGTGCCTCGTCGAAGGGAGCATGGCGCCTGGTCACGCGTGGCGGTCGCCGGTGACACCTGGTAGTCGGAGTTCCGTCCCAAGATTCCGTCGCCTTCCGGTGGTCCACACCCGTGAGCGCCCACAGCGGTAGAAGTCTGATGAGTCTCTTCCTCCTACTTCGTCAGAGCATCTCCTCTTGGCTGGCTCTGTCCCCTTCCGGTACTTGGTCCCGCGACAGAACTTCACCGGAGACCACTGGGGCCTTATTTCTTTCCCGACACCCTAACTATACTATATGCATGTATAGCTGATAACGAGAATGGTCGGAGAAGAGAGACTCACCAGAGGCTGCTGTGTTTGGCCCTTTATGGGACTAAACGCCTCCTCCCTTCTTGCGTTTCTCCGGGGATGATCACTGCTCCCTTGATAGTGGCTTCGACGCCTTCTCTTTTCTCTGTCTCTTTATCTCTCACGATATAGGTGGCGGTGGCACTGCTCTCCGATGAGGTCGTTCAGATTTGCAAAGGCTCTCTCTATTTATAGAGCTTCACGGAGAGCTTCTAGACGACCCACTTCCGATCGGATATGGTTTATCCTCTCGTTTAAATTTCTTTTTAAACGTTTGCAAGAACGGATAATTTCAGCATACGTGGTGGCGACGCGTTGGAGAAGACCACCATCGCCTCACATCGATTCACCAGCAGACGACGGTCCGGATTTGGCGTGGACGATCAAATGACGCCTTCCTATATTTGTCGTGTCTCAGATCCGCCTCTACTTTAGATCAACGGCGGGATCATTTTGTAATGAATGGTTGGATTACCTCCAATTGCCTCCGAACTTAAACCGCTCCCTCCGGATGGGCAAGACAAATTATTCGGACTCGAGAAGGGATGAACGGCTCGATTAGATCTTCCGACTTAATCCCCGCCAAGATCACCGCTCATGGTCCAGATTAAACTATCTCACGTGAGTTAGCTGGGTGGATTTGATCGCATCTCACGCCTCGATCTTGAACGAAATCCAAGGATGAATTGTTCAAGAAAACCCGCACGGTGGAAACATGCGCTCCCTGATATCGTCATCCGAGATGTGGGGTGGGATCCTTCCTTCGGCATCAACACACTTTGATCTTTTAAATCCTAGCCGTCCGTTCTTTTCCTACGTGCATGGCTGAGAGGAGTTCAGTTCCCTTTTTGCTAATAAACCCTCCTTTTTAAAACATTTTTATGTCGGTCCCTTATCAGAGAGAGACAAAACTATGTTTCAGTCCTCAGATTTTCTAGGAATTACAATTAGGTCCTTGATAATCCCAATTAACCCTAATTAAGGTTCTTATCATTTTACTCTCTCTTTCCCTAAGTAACCATATGATCTCTAATCACGATGAACTTTTCCAATTACAAAATACTTAAAGAGATCAATAAAATAAAAATAAAAATAAACTTTTATTTAAGTAAAAATTCAATTACATCCTTTCCTTGAGGACGTTTATTAATCAACTAACTAAAGAATCAAACTAATTAAAGACGAACAAGACCTCATCATTTCTCCAAAATAAAAATATAAACAAAATAAACCTAAAATCTTGGATCTTACACTATGGTTTGCTAGGCCCTCCCTAGCCATGTGGCCTTGTCTGATTTGCTATTATTGCTTGAGTTGGCATGCCATTGGTATGTCTCATGCCTCGAATAGAGCTTGGGCGTCGGCAGACTGACTTCATACGTGTGGGTATGGGCCCCACTATATATGCAAGGCTCAAAACCTATTTATAGTTTACTAGAAGCACTTGAATAACACAACTTATATTTATAATACTCAAACTCTAAGTCCAACATCAAAATCACATAACATATGAGAAATTCTATAAAGGTACACCAAAGTAGTCTAACAAAATCAAAATACAAAATAAGGATCACAAGACGGTAGTGGCTTGGTCAGGATCTGGATACCTCATCTACCCTCCAATTATCTACTCCTCGTGATCTGGGAAAAACAAAAAAAAACAACAAATTAATAAGCTTGGGAGCTCAGTAAGCATCCACTAAAAATAGGTAAACTATGCAGAGTTTTTAATATCATAAATAAATCTGAACACACTGTAAGGTAAAAATAGTAAATAGAATCATAAGCATATTTTACTGCATAAACAATTCTAAATTAAATCAATATATTTGTAATACCAATATTTTCCGATGAAAGTTGCAGAATCATAAAATCAAAGGATTTATACTTGTAGTAAAAAATAAAAAGTCTCCCAAACATACTATGACCACTATTAACCATGGTGGTACATGTTAGAATTCAATTAATTTAACCTCGGTGGCCTGAGTAAAAGAAAGTCATCCTTGCCATTTATTTTACCTGGGTGGACTGAGTCAAAAGTCATAAGGCTGTTATTATCACCAACAACACAATAAAATCAAAAGGCTATTATTATCATCGACAACACGGGCTGAGCTAGTCCATATAAGAAGCGTGTTTATATGATCAATGTTTAACCCCCATTTACAAAGGTCAGAACACAAACACATTTGGAAAAGTATACGGAAATCATAATAATACCACAAAATCAAGTACAATATCCAACAAAATAATTATAATTAATGAACTTTCAGAAAAGTAGTTAGTAATAAATCCAAATCTAAAATATTTACATAGTTTAATTTTGTACAGAAAATTGACTGTTTACAGTTTTTTTAAAATATCAAATATAATAAATAATCAGGTCATTTATAGTGAAAATAACTTCCATGAATTTGTATGAAATATTTTCCTTAATTTATATGTGGAATACTTACAATGGTTTGTATGTGAATTACATATAAGATTTATATGTGAATTACATATAAGATTTATATGTAGAATACTTATATAATTTATAGGTGGAATACCCATCTTCAAAATCCAAGCTCAACTTAGCCACGACTCCAACTACCTCAATAGGATCTAGGAAGAAGAATATAATCTCTGTAACTGAAATACATAAATTCCTACACCCTACTGTACCCATTATTGACCCTATCTACATTGCACCAACATAACCTACAATTTAGGTCTTTTATGATCTCATAATGCACAACCCACGAAACTACAAAATGCCAAGCATTTGTTGCTTGGGGCTAACTACCAAATGCATGATGGGTGTGAGGAATACAAGAGTTAAAGGATTTCATTCTCTTTAGCTTTCCCACCAACCTCATCATAAACCACATACCAACTCACAACTATGCAACAAAAAGCAATATCCCCAAAACTAAGTAATTAGTATTAAGAAGGTTGTCAATCGAGAATTGAGGTGCTACTTGCAACATGGAATACCAGCTACCATAAAACCTTCTAACAACTCATGTAAATCAGTGACTTATACTTACTAATTAATATCAAGTCTTCAAAACACATTCCATTTTGTATTTGGATGCAAGATCAAATCAATTGCCTAGAACATGATGCTTGATGCTTCCTACCTCTACGCATAATAAATCATAGCATAATCTCAGAAAAAGAAGAAAGCATGTGTTCTTTAAATTATACCTATAAAAACAATTAAAACATTCCAACGATCAAAACTTCATTGGAACACAAAGCACACAAAACTTAGCATGAGACTAGTATAACAAACTTGATCCCAGACCCTAGATGATCATCTTAACATCACAATCATTGAATAGTAGATATTAAAAGAGAATCATACATAGCGATGTCCAATCAATGAAAGCCCTTTGGACTACGAGGCGTAGTGCCCAGGGTTGCGTCCTTTGTCGATGATCTAAAGACGAAACTAATCTAGAGCTTGGGCTCTGATTGGAAGACAAGAGAGGAATAAGTAGACTCGATAACAAGGCTTGGATTTCTGAGCTTCGAGATCAAAGCCATGGCGGATGAAAGATTGTAGAGAGAGATCTAGATAGAGATATTTTGCCAAGCTTAAGAGAGAGAGAGAAATAAGAGTTTTATAAGTTTTTTTCTTTTTTAAAAGAAACAAGTGAAGTCTATCTCTCAAGGGATGAAGATATTTTTGCGAAATTTCTTCTGAACCCCTCCTTTGGTGTTCGTGTAGCCGGTCCTCACTAATGTGGATTCGGGTGAGCCTCGGTCCTACTAGCGAAGACTCTTTCTCCTTGGCAATTCCTTTTCTCTTCTTTGCACACATGTAGTACACCTTCCTGGATGGATTTGGTTGTGTGGGGACCTCGCCTACTACTTGGTTCTCCTTCACCGACGGCGATGAAATGGTTTTTCTCTTGCCAACCTTCCGATCACCCTAAGGGAGAGGGGATTGTTCCTTCTCCATCTTAACCTCAATCCGGTGATGCTTGCTGCTAATACTATAGAAGATCAGACACGGGAGGGATTTTCCTCGCTGGGCGTTTACCACCGCGTGGACATTGTTGACGAAGACCGTTCCTTCCTCGTCGATTAATACTAGTTCCCCAATAGGCTTCAGTACGCATGTAGCCATATCCCTATGCCAATAGAAGAGGGGAACCTGTGATCAGATTAGCAACCAACACCGCTCCCCCTCTGCCTTTAAATTTGGTGACCATGGCTAGAATTTGAGGGAGAAATTGGGGAGATGGATTTCCCAATCCGCTTCCATCTCTCTAGCTTCTTCCGATGATAGGCATGCAATGAAAAATCATCTTGTAAAATCCGAGGGTTTTTGAGGAATTTTTGAGATCTCTAATTTTAAGTATTTTATGATTGGAAAAAAAAAGTTAAAGTTAAATAGATTAAATCCCTAAATATGATTAAATGAGGACTTAGAAGAAATATTACACTCTCTCACGAGGATGGGCTAAAGAGTAATTAAGAGAAAGTACAGGGGGTACTTATGCAATGTTGCATAATAAAGTATCACTTCAATATAATTTTAAATACATAGAAGGACTAGTATGCAAAAAAAAGGGACGCGTGCATGCATGCACGCGGAGCCAATCGCCTTTGATTGGACGGCCGTGGATCGGATCCCCGAGGGTGATCTAGCGGCTGGGAAATTCTCGATGGTTAGTTATCACGTAGGACTTCACCTCCGCCACAAGCGCAGGCCACCGAGAACTCGCCATCGCACCATATCTTGGTGATAAAGATAAGATTTATGTTTTGATTCGAAAATTTGTTTTCGATGTGGGGAGGGATTTCTGGGCATCTATATAAGGAGGGTACCGCTCCTGAACCCTAATGCCATCTTTCAATTAAGAACTAGCGCCGCCACTCCCATCTTTGCGCTACGCCGGAGTACAAGGAGTAAAGGAGGATCATCCGGGCACTGCTGCGGGGAGAAGCTCTTCGGAACCGGATGCATCGCCAACGCGTCGGGTGAGTTCTTGGTTCGTTCTTGCATGCATATAGGGTTATGTTTTCCATTTACTCGCCTGAGATGGTAGCAGAGTTTATACCAAGATTCAGATGTGTTTTAGATCAGAGATGATGAGAGGGTTTGTGAGTCTTCCGAACCCTGAGTTTGTGTATATGTACGTATGGAAAAAAAAAAACCTATTAGAGGGCATCATGCTGGGATAATTACTTGAAGGCTGTCTTGGTTATTGATGCATGTTAGACTAAGTTTTGAATTTAAGGGAAGAGAGGTTTGTGACGGTAGTTGTTGGGACCTGCTGAAACAAATCCTAGAGGCCATTAATTTGGTAGTTATCAACGTGGTCGAGAGTTCACTGATCTCTGTAGGTTGTCTTTGCATGCATGGGTTTCATTATTATGAAAGTAAGATAAGACGTGATTTCACTATTAAATGGTTTTGGGTGATGATTTTCCATGAGTGTTGCATGTTGAACCTTGATGGATATATATATAATGATAATTATTGCATGATGGTTAGTGGGGTAATGGCTTGGTAATCATAATTCTGAGGAGCTTTATAGGTTCTGTTGGTTGTCAGTAAGCATAGTTTATATTTTTTTTGTTCTCATATGTTTCTTAATGCAGGAGAAGGTTTGTGTTGGATCTTTTGGATTTGTATTATTATTTTTTTTTGCAAGGAGATCTGGAGGGCCCATATACTTTTAGTGTTCTGGGAAGGCATAAGATCTAGCTTTGATAAACTTTGGTATTTAGTATAAGGTTTATAGATTTTGGTTGATAAGCATGGCTGGGGACATGGTCATAGTGTTGTCTCTTGTTAGAGGAGAGTTAGAAATTTATTTATTTGAAGTTCTGATGATGGATTCGGTGTGGGAGGCTGATATTGAATTGTACTCTAGTAATTATTCATTAGTGAAAAGTCTGGTTTTTTTGGAGTTCTATTAAGTATATCTGGATTCTTTTATTTGGAAGAATTAAGTAAGTGAGAAGCTTGGTTTTGTTTTGATTTTGAGATAGACGAATAGTAGGCTGGTGTGGTAATTGGGCTTGGGCCTAGTGTCTAGTTAGACTTGAAAGAGTTTTGAGAAGGGTGGCTTGTGTAGTTTAATTAGAATAAAGAGAGTATTTATTAAGCGGGTTGTTAAGGAGTTGGTTACTAGTAGACCGAGCCCATTAGTTGACTTGCATTGTAGATGAGTGTTTTTCGAACCTGTGCATTTCTGAGACGGTGTTTACGATTTCCAGGTGTGGTTTCAGAGTTTGGATTTACGTCAGGAGGGATGCGAGATAGTTGACTTGATTCGTTATTGAGGTAAGTCACTCTTGCCTTGTTTCCACCCTTGCATGGGTTTTCTTGCTTTGTTGGATGCTATCTGTTAGCATGATCTTGTTTTGTACTTACTCTTGTTGATACATGCACATAGATAGTTTGATTGATGTCTTTCCTATTATGTGCATGGTTGAATTGCTTGTGGTAGTTTAGGACTACCGTTTGTTGATATACTTAGTTGGACTACCCACCCGTGGGCCGACACTTGATCATGGGCACATGGTCTTGTGTCTGTGGCCGGAGGTACGATGCCAATTGAGTTCGATCTTCTCGCCTTGCACAGCCGAGTCCGAGGCTCCGGCCCCCGCTGCTGGGGTTGATTTGCCGCCGTGGTCGACATCGCAGAGGTGGCGCTACCGACCGCATGTGTGTTCGCCGCCACGTTCCTCGAGGTCGCTGTTTGCGCACCGAGGTCGCTATACATGATTACGTAGCCCAGGTCGGGCCGCCGTGGGGAAATCGTTGTTGAGCTGTCTTTGGACTTCTCATCCAGGCTCGAGGGTCAGAAATGGATGTTAGGATCTGCTTTGTATGGGGTGTACCCCTTTGTTTGATGATCCTATGTTATAGATATCCTGTTTCAAATTCCACTTTGTGGATTCTTGCAGGTACTTTACTGGGCTTTCCATTCGAAAGCTCACGACTTTTCACTTCTCTCATTTCAGGTCCTGAGGAGTAGGTAGACTCGAGCTCAGGGAAGGCGAGAGTTGGGGCGGGATATTGCTGAGGTTGGAGAACCTCTCTAGGTTATTTTATCTTTGTGTGTGAGGACAGTGCCTTTATTTTATTAGGACCCTTGTAGGGCCTAGTTTGTGTTGAGGGCTATGGACCCTTATTTGATTTTATTATGTTTCCGCTGAGACTTTATGGTTTAATTATTGATTATCTTTTGGTCAAATGTATTATCTGCTTATCATTTTAGGCCTTGTATTCGAGTGGGGCTCGTCTCCACTTGGATACGGCCGATCTGTTGACGTGCCCGAGGTCCCAGAATTCGGGTCGGGGCGTTACACATCCACCCCAAAATTGATTGGAGCTCCAATGCCACTTCGTTGAACGCCGCCTGGAGTGTGGTAGAGATTCTTGCTCCGTCTGCAACACCTTCCTACAGCTCCATCACCATCTCAATTAAGATGGATTTAAGGTCTTCCTTGCTACGCATCATCTTTCTATTGAGTAACAAAGAGATAAAGTGTTATGTCATTTTCTCTATCCTTCTAGTGATCTCTTCTCAATCACAGAAGGGGGTTTCTTGGTCGCAGGGGCCTCCCTGTGCCTCTCTTCACTAGTGGGGGGTCACCTCGATTCTCACGGTTAGTCGACGGCGTCATTGTTTGCCTCGGTAGCTTTGATCATTTCGGTCCCCTATATTGGTCTCCCCAAGGCTCCCACTGTCGTGATCTTCAACAAATATGCATCTGCACTCATCTACAAGATGCCCCAGTTGTAGGCATTGTCCACAGACATGAAAGGGACCCTTGTGTGTGGTCACCATCGTGGGTGAAGGAGGTGGGATTTTTGTTTCTTTTCCGTCAATTGGTAGGAGCTCTTCATCACTTCACCGTTTAAAGTGGACCTCCGTCCACAAGTCCTCATCAAATGAGTTCTCCGCTGTCCCAATTAGTGTTGTGATGAAGTTTTTCTTGTCATCTCCCCTCACCGCTTCGACATACGTTAGGCCCTTATGTCGAGGACTGGTGGGGGGGGCTTGTTTGTACCTGAGGAAGTGGGGGTGACTTTTGTTGCTTGTCCCTTGACCTTCAGATTGCCATTCTGTACCTCGTCGGAAGATCGCTACTTATTGTCAATTACTAGAAAATTGTACCACCCAAGAGTTTTATATACTTCAACCTAAGAAAGATGAATACTTCGGAGAATAGTCCTATTGTAAATTGAGTCTATTAAAAGCTGAGTCAAAATTTTAAGGAACTAGTGATCTATGATAGCATGTCAAATCACATGTTTCAAATAAATGTTGTAATTCTTACATTGCCAATGTAATACACCACATATAAAAGACCCCTAAGTTAAGGCATCCCATTTTTAATTGTCTTGTAGATGCAAAATTAATTATGTGGCGTTTGTTTGATTGGATTTGCAGTTACATTGTAACTTGAGTTACTAGGTAACTGCAAATCCAGTGTTTGGTTTGCTGTTAGTAAAAACCCAACGTAACTTTAAATACACCAATGGATGTAATTTGATCTTACAGCCAATTTAGATGTAAGACCAAATACATCACTTGAATTACATCATATGCTATGCATGTGATGTTACAATGTAAAAACAAATACACAATGTTATAATCATAATAAGCATAATCATATTATTATTATTATTATTATTATTATTATTATTATTATTATTATTATTATTATTATTGTTGTTGTTGTTGTTATTATTATTATTATTGTTGTTATTATTATTATTAACATAAAAACCAAACACATGTTTTCAAATTCCAAATTTACAAATCCCTCCAACCAAACACAAATTCCTCAGACACAAGATTTCAAGTCAGATCTAACCAAACACCGTGATTTGGATCAAGACTACAACTTGAAATTCAAGTTACAATGTAACTGCAAATCCACTGCATTTTCAGTTACATCTAACCAAACACCACCTTAATATAGAACTTCTAAACATTTCATAACACACATGCAATTCGAAATATTTATTATAATTTTAAAAAAGAAAATTGTGATTTCCGAGATGCTATTGGAATATATTTCTTTTAAAATTATACTTTTATTTACAAGTTTGGATTAAATCAACCAAACACAAACACAAACACAAACACAGGTTGAGTTGACTTTAAGTTAAATAGAGAAATCAACCTAGTCCAAAAACATGATTAATAAAACAAAATATATAAACTAATTAAAATATAAAGAGTCCGGATAAAAATTTATAAAAACCAATGTGAACCCTAAAACCTCAACCCTAAACATATGACTTGTTCCCCCCTACCCTAAACAAATGGAGGATGGCCCTTAAAAAGTAAAGCTAAACCAACATTGTTATGAAATCAGAGAGCTTAAACAAATGGAGAAGAAATCTTCTTTTCCGTAACATTGAAGATTTGGGCAGGTTTAAGGCATCATAAGCCATGCCTAGCTTAGCTAGCTTTATCTTTATATTAGTTTTTAATAGTCATGGCCCTCTACTTTTCCTTCTTTTCTTAATGGCCTTTTGGCTTTGCATATTCCACTGCCTTTGGGGAATCAAATCCCCAAAATCTTGCTCTCTCTGCACGATGTGTACTTGTTTAAGGAGAGGTGCAATAGATTAATGCTTCATTTGAGCGTGGGGTTTGGAGAACCCACAGGGCTACCATGTCAATTACCATATGGTCCGAGACCTCCATACATTAATGCTACACTATAATATCATCCTTTGATCAATTAAATTTTATATTATCTTAAATTTATTTTTTTAATGGTTTTTGTAATTCACTAAAAAAAATTAAAAACAATTAATTTATGTGTCGCTGAGAAAGTAAATGATTAAAAATTATTAAATTAATTTATTTAAGATAATAGTCTTTTATCTACTTAATCAAACTTAATTAAGAGTGGTTCAAACTCATATAAGAAACGACAAAAATAATTCATCAAAAGAGAGAGAGAGAAGGATAATAAATAAAGAGAGAGCATCCCAACAAGAAGCACAAGAAGACAGTGAGAAGCAGCTAGTTTATCTGAAGAAGCAGCAGGATATGGTGGATGCTCATGAGGTCACAAGTCAAGCTCCAAAAACACTGTACTATATATATATATATATATATATATATATATATATATATATATATATAGGTTTAAATAAAGATGCTCATATTCCATTTATCTTCATTCTCATTCATCTATGTTATTTATTTATTTACTTTTATTTCTTATTTTTTAATTTGTTCATTTTATAACTCTTATTATTGGCATTCTCTTCTCTGTATTGGGCTCACATTTTAGATATTATTGCAATACTTTAGGGGCATTTTGGAAATCTAAGTAGAAGATTTACTATGGGTCGGCTTCGGACCCGGTCAACAGATTATTTGACCGTGGGTCATCGTTTTTGGGTTTTTTCCCATATGAGGATATCAAATTTATATATATTACAGGGTATGTTTATTAGATATCTGTAAATAAAGTTAAATGGTAAGGGTATTTACGTCACTGAATGTGGATATAAACAGAGCGTGCTCTGCTGCCCGAGATGTCTCCATTCTGGATTGCTACTTCCGCTGTAAGTTCTTTTCCATCTCCCTTGAATTGACGATCACTGAGCTATTTTTCTCTGATTTTTTTTTGTTTCATAATTTCCTTGATATTTTTGTAGTTTTAAGAAGGTTTTTCCTTTTTTTTTTTTTTTTGAAGGAGTTTCGTTTTTGCAGAGGATTGGATCGATCGAAAAAGGAAGTGGGATTTGGAATTGATTTTTTGATAAGGAAAACCAAAGGAAAATAGAGAAGAAAACAGCATGCGGTGGCTGACCTTGTCTATTGATGTTTTCCGGAAAGTGATTCCCTTGAATTTGTACTGCAGGGTTATCCTGTAATTCACTTTACATATTTCTCTGTGTCCAATTTCTCTCTCGTTCTTGATCATCTTCTTGAATCCATGGCTTGCCGGATTTTCATTCGTAGAATTATCTGAAGTTTAGGGTTGCGCGCTCTGGTCACAAAAAGTTATCATCTTTGTTCTCAAAATCTCACCTTTGGTTCTTTGAATCTTCGAGTTCTATCCGATCTTCTTGTTATCAAGGTTTTCCTTTTTTTATTTTCCTCCTCTGATTTCATTGGGTAGGAATAAAAAAGTCTCCATCTTTAGAGTTTTCAAGTGATCTCTTCTTTGGATTTGTGGTGGTGTGGCTGGGTTCTGAGGGAAAGGTGAGTAGTAATGGTGTGCCAAGCAGCGAGCCAGACGAGATTCAGAGCACTGAAACACGAGAATGGGATTGCTGGTAGCGCGACCATCATCGTGAGGATCATAGCTTGTTTCCAACCTCTCCAAGATTGCCAGGTATAAAGCTAAATGAATCATCACTTTGATTGAATCTCTAATCTCTTTGTTTGCATAGCATAACAATCCAATGTTTTTGTTTTGTTTTTTTGATTCAGGCTGAGTACTTCCGTCACTTGCTCAAGCCTGTCACGTAGTTCGCTTGTTAGCAATTATATTCTTCAAATAAAAAGGGAGTTCTGTAGTCAAAAGCTCTTGTTTTAGTTCACTGATTTCACTGGTATGTCATATGTGAGTGATGTTATCTTTTATTTCTGTTGTTGAGAGTTCTTTGCTAATGGTGTTGCATGTTGTAGCTCAGGTTGTTGCTTATTGGAGTTGGATCTTGTTAGATTCATGGGAGGGAACATTGATCCAAAAGCATTCATGGTGGGAGAACACTGGTCTGAACAATGGAAATTGTAATCTTGTAATGGCTCCAATGTTCTCTTCTTATGCAAATCCATTTAGTTGTGGCTTCTCAAGGAATGAGGCCATGCGTGGAGGTGAAGAACAAAGGAGGTTCTTGGTGTTTGATCATTCTGGAGACCAAACAAGCTTGATTTATAGCTCAGTTGTGGGCACCCAGCCAATTTGGAACATGAATCCTTACACCAGTTCCTTTGGTGCTGCTGCCTTTCATGGCAATGGCGTAACCAATATGGAAGATGGTCATGGGAGTGAAGACATGCATGAAGACACTGAAGAAATAGATGCACTACTCTACTCTGAATCAAGCCCAATTGATGACAAACTTGAAGAAGATGATGATGAAGTGAGCACTGGACATTCTCCAGAGGAGTTGAGCTACCGCTGTTCTTCTACACCAACAAAGAAGAGAAGGCTACACAAAGAAGAGCTTGATGCATCACTGGCAGACACTGCAAGCTCAACAAGACCCGGACTTTTAAATTACAATGAAGAAAGATCAGAAGCCAGCAAGAGGCTCAAAAGAAAGAGAATTCAAGAGACTGTCAGCATGCTTAGAAGGATCATACCAGGAGGAAAAGGGAAGGACACTGTTGCAGTACTTGATGAAGCTATAAACTATCTAAGATCACTCAAGCTGAGGTTCAAGAAGCCATTAGAGCTCTCACCAGTGATTGAAGGTGTTGATATTATGCATCAATGAAGATGACAGATGCTCAGAAACAAACACACCACACCCACACCCCACACCCCACACCCCACACCCGACACCCTACATAAACACACAGGAGAGAGAGAGTTATTACTTCTGCTATTTTTTGACCAAGAGAAGAAACAGAAGCACTCAATTAGGCTTCTTTACTCTGTGTTTAGGGAGATATGGTTCTGAGCCAGCCTTGATGATGTACTTCTGCGAAGGAAGGGGAGGATCTTTTTGACAAGGAGAGGCAGAGGAGTTGATTATTCCTCAGGCCCGAGTCTGAAGTTTGGTGGGGGCTCTGACCAGTCTTATCTCTTCTATGATTAATGGTGTGTCAGTGTTTTTATCCGTGAATTTAATAGGTGGTGAGAGTTGGGGACCATGTTTGAGTGATAGGACATGTCTCCTTGATGTGGTGAGTGATGAACAGTGGAGTTTTGTGTTCTGCTTTGATGTTGATTTGTACTGTTACTGTTGCTGCTTGCATGTCTCGTGGGGTGAACTTAATTGCAATATCTGTTACTACTGTCCAATGTTTTGTGATGATAGTGTTCTTTGATAGTGGTTTTTTTCCCCTCATATTCCTTATCTCTGCGCTCTGTTTAGGTGCCTTACATATATGGGTGTTTTGATAGTGTTTATTTTGATCTTGAAGATGAATGCTTTGAGATTTTGTTTTCAGTGAATTATGTGTAGAGGTGTAACTAAATAGTCCACCATCGGATTCATTTTTGGGGTGGGTATTATATTTTATCAATATTTTAAATCGGGTACTGAATTTTAATTTGTATTAAAAGGGACATTAAGTTTTAATTTTATTTCACCAATTGGGTATATTGAGGATTTCGGTTGAAAACTGTCTACGTGGTTGTCGGAGCTCCACGTCATGTGATGCTATGTCAGCAACTTAATCCATGTTGTAATTTGATAAAAATAGTAAAAATTATTAAAATTATAAATAATTTTTTGAAATTATTTATAATTTTTTTTGAATGATGTCAGCCACAAACCACAAAGAACTAATTTGCCATATGGCTTATGTTACTAAGTGGCATCATATGACGTGGAGCTCCAGTGGTCATGTAGATAGTTTTCAACCTAATCCCCAATATGCACTCCAACCCAGGTGAAACGTGAAATTAAAGCTTTCAAATACCTGCTTTGATACAAATCAAATTCAAGACTGATTCAAACATAGGCAAAATATGGTACCCAGCTAAAAAATTTACCCATCCACCATCTAATATGCTGAGAAAGTTTGTCCAAATAAATAAATAAATAATATAAATAATATATATATATATATATATATATATATATATATAAATTAGAGAGGCATATGTAAAATGTATAGTGATATTTCATATGTTTTCAATTTATTATTAAATAGTAACATGAGTATATATATATATATATATATATATATATATATATACTCATGTTACTATTTAATAATAAATTGAAAACATATGAAATATCACTATACATTTTACATATGCCTCTCTAATTTTTATAAACTCATGTTTCTTTATAGGTTATAAAGCCTCCATCTCTGATAAACACCCATAAGTGAGGATGTTCTTTTAGAGTTCAAGATCCATGCACTTTGCTTTATATGGTAAGTATCACAGGGTTAAGTTATTATCTCAATAAATCTAACTCTTTAGGTGACTCCTGTGATGACAACTTAGTCCCCTTGCTTAGCTTTAGATAATCTTTTTATCTCACAATGGAGGTTCTAGCAAAGCAACGATGTTCTTTGGGAGAGAAGAGGAAGGAGGCAGCAAACATAAGCAAAGGCAAGCACAAGACAAGGTAATATAAGGCTTTCAATGGCTATACACTTGCTTCTTTCTATATTATCATGTGTGTGTACAAGAGTAAATACATTGGCCCCAATTCCGGCGTCTTCGAATAAATGAATAGCCTAGACTCTCTAAGAGTCATCTCCAACCGATGGGGCAAATAAACCGGTGCAAGTGCGTGCCTGTTCCCTCCTTGTGCACGACGCACGATGCCTGCACTTGCTTTTCATCCTTGCATGCCACTTAGCTATGATTTCCGCCGTTACAAATCCCAGTAGTTATATGTCCCGATGGTTACACACGTGTGCTATGACTCTTTAGTTCTCGGTCATGTGCAATGCTTGGATTAGAACCCGTAGCCCATTCCTTCGTGCATCTGATGTGTATTGCTATAAGCAAGTACACGAAGTAGCTCAAGTAGTAAAGTACCCAAAGGTAGGGTAATCGAATCTACAAGGACCTGCAGAGCTAGTGCTAACTAAAACTCTATTATCTAGCCTAAAAATATATGTGGTAATATAATCATAACTAAAGAAAGGTAAAGAGACTTTGGTGAATAGTTGATGAATCTAGGGTCTAATCAATGCAGAGAACATGGCACCCCGGATCACTATCCCTTCAGGAATCCCTTGCTCGACTCAATTCCTAATATAGGCTATCTAATGATCATGTATTCTTGGACTGTGAGGAACCCTAAATTAGTTTGATCTTGATCTCCTCGTGATGTACCCAAACCTCTAGTCCCATATAACGACTTCGTCATATAATTACATTATAATTATTGAGTGTTCTATGGTTCCTACTATTAAGTTTTACCCTAATCCGAAGAGTGTGTTGTGATCTGTCACCGCCACACCCGATCATTCGGCGTGCGTGCACCTCTGGCCCTATTATCTATGCCTAGATCTAGCTTGACCAAGGTTTCTCTTCATGTACAAGCAACTACAACGGCGCTTTCGCACTAACAAATCACAAGCGTTAAACATTGTATAGATAATTCACAAGAATAATCAAAGTAGAAAGCCTATATTAAAGAAAAAGGAAAAGAGTTTACAAGCTCATCTTAAGGTTCAAGGACCCGAGGCACCACAAGAGGTTTAGCCTCGCATACTATGAAAAATTAGCACAAGATCTAAAGGGGGAGACATGATTAAAGATACTATGATACTTCCCCGATCGATGTGTCCTCCGCCTTCAATCTCCACCGAATCCCTAGCCGCCGACAGGAAGGTTGTTGAAGGCATGACTGTCAGAAGTTGCCTTCAAAAAGTCGTATTGGGCGCCTTTTTATAGACTTCAAAATCCCATATGCATGACCGTGCAGATCTAAGCATGCCCGTGCATCATATCTGTAACGCGGTTTCACGCGGTGTCAAGCCCCGACCCCAAAATTCGGGGCCTCGGGCACGTTAGCAGACCGGCCGTACCCAAGTAGAGGCGAGCTCTACTCAGTTACAAGGCCTAGGCAATTATAAAGAAATAAGACATGTGCAACAGAATAAAATATAAATATAACGTCAGAGTAATATCAACGGAAGATAAATCCTAAGGGTACAGGCACCCTATAATGTCATGTACATAACTGGTCCTCGTAGACCAAATCAAAAGTGTCCTCACTCAAAATAATGAAATCAGAGATAGCCAACCTCGGCAAATTGATCCCTATGCCTACGCATGACTCCAAATGCTTTCATGTCCGCTACTCCGCGGGATGTGAAAAAGAGCGAGAACAAGTATATGAGCTTTCGGAAGGAAAGCCCATTAAGCACCCCCGCAGGGATCATAAACAAGTCATGTATAAGCAAAGGATAAGCAAGTAAAGCAAATTAATCACATAACTAAACCAAGCAAGTGGGGTCGCACCCCACACCTAGGAGTCAAACCTAGCATAAGGAACCATCAAAGGTAGGGACTCCTAACCATAATAACGGTCTCGAAGCCCTAGAAGAGATATCCAAAGAAGACTCTCGAAGTATCCCCGGCCAATCATTTAGCCTAGCCGGTATCGACCCTTTGGTCCGGAAATCGACAGCCGCTTACGCCTTATATGTGTCCATATGGCCGCGATATCATCCCACCGGATAGGTGGACGACCAGTATCCTCCCCCGGCATGGAATCATAAGAACGCTTAGGGTGTCCGCGAAGTAGCCCAATGTTCCACAGAGCCCCCACGCCCAATCGATTCGTATGGAAGAATCCACAAGAGTAACACATATCGAAGTTGGAAAGGAACATCATACAACCACACACACATGCACTGTGCATGGCATTAATAAGGTAATACTCCAATGAGTCAATTAAGCAATTAAATCAAGGAAGCAATAACGCATGCATGGCATCAAATAAGCATATATGGCATCAACATACCAAGGAACCAATCAATCAATAACCGGAAGCACGTAAGCATGAGATTAAAATTAACATGATAAAGGAGAGAGCCAAAGGCACTTCCTTGCATAATCATGAGATTAAAAATCAACATGATTAAAGGAGAGAGACGTAAGGCACTTACTTGTAAAAGTAGAAGTGTCTAATAGCCGGTTGGTGTCTCTCCGACGCGACTCTCTCGACCGGCCGCTTGGATTCGTGGATATGATAATAAAAATCTATTTCTCAGTATACCTCGCACACGTACACAAAAGCAATCACCCACGATCGGGTCTATTCACATTAATAATGCACGTAATATACCCTTCTAATAAAGTGAGTGATATTTTAATTAAAGGGGTTGTAAATATTCCCTGTATATATATATATATATATATATATATATATACAGTAAATCACATCCCCCTTCTCTCTCCATTCTCTCATTTCACTGCACCTGGGTTCATTATATTTATATATACGGGGTTGATATTATAAGGCCGGCCAAATTACTGTGCATGTAAGGTCGCCTCCCATTTGGCCACTTGCACAATATTTTAAGGATTTCCAACCATATGGATAGAAAGAACATCGAAAAATAAGCTAACATGTTAATTTTCATACAATTTGGGAACTTGTAGGGTCTTTATCTTAATAGGTGAAAATTTATAAAAATCTTACCAGTTCAAAATTTCACCATTTAAGATGAAGACCCTACAAGTTCCCAAATTGTATGAAAATTGATATGCTAACTTATTTTTCGATGTTCTTTCCATCCATACGGTTGTATTTCCTCAAAATACTGTGCAAGTGGGCCAAAATGAGGAGACCGTACTTGCACAGTGATAAGGCCGGCCGCATAGTATCAGCCCGTATATATATATATATATATATATATATATATATATATATATATATATATATATATATATATATATATAGTCCCATAGATTTATAAAGTCAATCAACTTCTCTCTCTCTAAATCCATTATCCCATGCACACTAACCCATCCCATTCAACATACCAAGGAGACTTAACCTTGTTTAAACCTCTTAACCCATACTTAATGAGCCTTACTTGGACCTCTTCATCATGGGTGCAAGTTCTTCTATTGAGTGTGTATGTGTGGCTCTAAATTTGGGTGAAGGGAGGTAGCTATATACGTATAGTGAAAAGGTGCACCCATGTTTTCATTCACCATTACCGTAGATGCTCTTGTCTAAGCATTTAACACTCATTGAAATCCAAGCACGAGTGCTTGACTTGGCTCGCCAACAATACCAACACCAACTACTTAGGGTTCATTATGCTCTTTCGATGATTTATTCAACCCATTATCCAAGCCAAGCAAGCCCCAATATTAAACCTCTAGGGTTTCAGTTAAGCTAAGAAAGGTTACTTAGCCATTACATATCTTACAGCTTGAGGTCCTCTAATCATTAGTATAGTCTTTCGTCTAAGCCTCTATCCGAGCCAGACTCCCTTCTCTCCCTCCCCCCCTGGCTGACCCAAGGTTATCGTTAACTAGGTTAATTTAAATAGCTTTCATGCGTTCATGCCTACATAAGGCTCTTGAAAACCATGCTATTACTTCTCAGAGTGTTTGAAATACTCACATCGTCGACGGCGGCTGTTGGCTCTCTTGAGCTGTACTACGGTGATCGGCGTCGCCCCAAGGTTGGTTGCGGCCTGCCTCCACTGCTCACCTTTTCTGAGCTCTGGTCCGGCAACCTTCTCCGATAGCTTAAGCCCTCCAGAGGTCTCATTTGGCACAAGCGTAAAGCTCCTCCTTTCAACCAAGGCGGCTCTCTTTCATCTTCCGTGGACCAATGATAAGTGTTCATTTAACCTATATTTCGTATCATATTATGCATGTTCATTATGAGTTTTAGAGGAGTTTTAGAGGAGTTTCAGCCCACCGATACTTAAAAAAGGGTTTATTTTTGTGAACATGGCAAAGTATGGAGACTCCGGAGAAAAGGAAGCATTTGGGGAAAATTTTGGGCCAAAACAGGACAAAGACAAGTGAAGACTGTGTCATACGGGTACCATAATGAACCTCAGTATGATCCTCAAGGCGTAGATGGCCTCCACCCCAACCTCAGATGAGACCTCAGATGAGTCCATACGGTCCCATAATGGACCCTGTGAGCCCCTCGTGATACCATGACTGCGGAAGTCATAATGGACCTGCACGGGAGTCCGTATGGAAGTCCGTATGGCGTAAGTCTCCAGCGACGATTTGATCCGCCCAGGGGCAGAAACGGAAAAGAACCCAAAAACCCTAGTGTCAACTATAAAAGGGAAAGCCTAATTAGGTTTTGGGAGCTTGCCTCTTGATTAGAAGACCTTGGAGAGAAAGAGAGAGCTAGAGGAGGAGCCTCATCATCATCTTCTTCCCCAACTTGGAGGAGAGGGCACCGGAGGGGTTCCTCACCTCGAAGCTCTAGAAGGCAAGAAGGAAGGGCGAGCAAGTGAAGGATCCACCTACTTTCATCAATAGGGAGTTTTTCTTATTTGAAATTCATGTCTCATCTTCCTTCATTATTGTGGATTGTTGTCCTCCATTGATGGAGGGCTAATTTCTTGATTCTTGGGTGTAGATGAACCTTTGGATGTTATTTTAATTAAACTAGTGTTTCCATGTTAATTGCTTGTATGGTTCCATTAGGTCTATTGGATGATTTGTATTGAGGTATTAGTCTCTACGCTATGTAGAGCCCGAAAGACTATTGTCAGCCCATGTGGGGAAGATGCTAATGCCTCCCCACGTGTAGACTTTCTCTCTCCAATAGAGAGGATTAAGAGTACACCGGAGCCCGTGTACTAAGGAGGGTGATTCTTTCATATTGTTTATTCCCTAATCTTCCCAAATTAGGTCGAGACATCATCGGTGAGAATGTTAGATTAGTAACTCATCTCACGGTGGAGAGAGTGAAAGCACATTAGGCACCTTTTGGCCAATGAATTATCAAGCATTGACATAGATCACACTAATTAATATCATCAAATTCAAAGGGATTCAAACACCCAAGTATCCCTTTCTTTGATTGAATTTCTCCAAGTACTCAAGCTTATTGTGCAATTTCAATTTCTAAGTTCTAGGTTTAGATTTAGTTGATAGTCACCCAATTTCCCATCGATTAGATAATAGACAAATAGACAAGATTACTAGTATTTCCTTCTCCCCGAGGATCGATAACCCGACTTCTAGTCCACTTTATTACTTGATTCAACCCGCATAATTCTGTGGTTAGAACGCATCAAGTTTTTGGCGCTGCTGCCGGGAGTTTTAGTAGTATTACTAGGAAATCTAGGAGTTTATTAATTTAGTCATATTATCTCAGATGCACTTTAATTCTATTCATTTATTTTCAGCTTTTACTTTGTTTTAATCGCTATTTGATCTCTTGAATACTAATCCTTCTCGCAATCATTGGTGCGAGGGATCACATGGCTAATCTCAAGGACACGATGCTACGCAAATTAGACCTACTCGAAAGCAAAGGGATTAAAGAAAGGCTAATGGAACAGTTTGAGGGATTCAAGAACAAGATTTGTCTTTGGGGCTTAAGAGTGTAATCACATGCCAAGGGAAGCTTAATTCTTCAAAGTGTTTATGATGGAATACAATACCATTACCCTGATCATCCAAGGGAAGCTGATTTTACTCAATTTGACACTACAGCATATGATCAGAAAATTACTCTATCAAGCCCAGGTGCATTAATTGAAGATCAACGATGGGAAGACTATCAGGTTTTTCAGATAAAAAAGGAGAGTGGAGAAATAACTGAGAGCATGAGTAAGCTGAAGCCTTCAGTTGAAGAACACCCAAAGCTTGAATTGAAGGAACTCCCCGATCATCTTGAATATGCCTTCTTAGAGGAGGGTTCTCAGCTCCCAGTCATTATCGCTTCCGGGTTAGCGAGCTCACAAAAAGGAAAATTGTTACAGGTGCTCAAGAGACATAAGCGAGCCATTGCATGGAAGGTTTCGGACATCAAGGGCATTAACCCGTCCTTTTGCACCCACAAAATCTTGATGGAAGATAATCACCGACTCATCGAGGCAACATCAGAGGAGATTGAACCCGAATATGCAAGAGTTTGTAAAAGCAGAGGTCATCAAACTCCTAGATGCAGGGATTATCTATCCCATTTCAGATAGTGCATGGGTCAGTCCTGTACAAGTAGTCCCGAAGAAAGGAGGAATAACTGTGGTAACAAATGAGAAGAATGAACTGATTCCCACGAGGACAGTCACCGAATGGAGAGTATGCATTGACTATAGAAAACTTAATGATGCTACAAGAAAGGATCACTTTCCATTACCGTTCATTGATCAAATGTTGGAAAGGTCGGGCTCTGACACTCACATTACCGCTTCCTTGATGGTTTCTCGATACTTTCAAATTCTATCGCCTCGGAGGACCAAGAAAAGACTACATTCACCTGCCCGTACGGTACGTTTGCTTATCGTCGTATGCCCTTTGGGCTTTGCAATGCCCCAGCCATCTTTCAGAGATGTATGTTAGCCATTTTCGAAGATTTTGTGGAAGACATCATGGAGGTATTTATGGATGACTTTTCAGTTTTTGGGGACTCATTGGATGAGTGTCTTGAGAACCTAGACAAGGTGTTGGGAGATGTGAAGAAACCAACTTGGTTTTAAGTTGGGAGAAATGTCACTTCATGATCCAAGACGGGATTGTGTTGGGGCATAAGATCTCAAGAAAGGGTATTGAGGTGGATAAGGCGAAGGTCGATACTATTGGAAGGCTACCACCACCAAATTCTTTGAAAGCTATTCAGAGTTTTTTGGGACACGCCGGATTCTATAGGCGATTCATTAAGGACTTCTCCAAAATAGCCAAACCTCTCATCAAGCTGTTAGAGAAGGATGCGCCATTCGAGTTCGATAAAGAATGCTTGAATTCCTTTAATACATTGAAGGACAAACTTGTGCAAGCGCCAATCATGACAGCCTGCATTGGGGCTGCCTTTTGAACTCATGTACATGCAAGTTTATCATGTCAGAGGGTGCAGCTTTTGGGGCAGCGGAAGAACAAACATTCAACCAATTCATTACGCTAGCAAAACTTATGCTCAAGCCAACTACACCACCACGGAGAAAGAATTACTTGCAATAGTCTTTACTTTTGACAAATTCCGCCCTATCTAATATTATCTAAAGTAGTGGTCTACACTGATCACTCAGCATTGCGCTACCTACTAGCCAAACCGGACGACAAACCAAGGTTGATTCGGTGGATACTCCTCCTTCAAGAGTTCGATCTAGAGATTAAAGACAAGAAGGGTACTGAAAACTTGGCCGTCGACCATCTATCTCGGTTGGAGAATCTTGGAAGGGAAAGTTTGAATGAAGGGGACATCAATGATAATTTCCTAGACGAATACCTGTGCAGTCTTCAAGTAATCCCGGAGGAGTTGAACACGGCCGACGGAGGGGAGGAAACCCCATGGTTCGCCGACATTGCTAATTACCTTGTAGCAAGAATCCTTCCCTCTTCCTACGATTATGCACGAAAAAAGAAGTTCTTTGCGGAGTTGAAATACTATACATGGGATGATCCGTATCTATTCCGAGTGTGTGCGGATCAAGTAGTAAGAAGATGTGTCTCAAGAGAGGAAGGATTACAGATCTTAGAGCATTGTCACGCAGGATCCACGGGGGGCATTACAGTACGAATAAATCTGCTCAGAAGGTCCTCGATTTGGGTTTTTATTGGCCAACGCTGTTTCAAGATGCACTGAAATACTCTCAATCTTGCGATAAATGTCAGCGATCTAGGAATATATCACAGCGCGATGAAATGCCGCAAAGTTCAATGCAAGTATGCGAAGTATTTGATGTGTGGGGAATAGATTTCATGGGACCGTTCCCGAGCTCTCGTGGCAATAGATTCATCCTCGTGGCAGTTGACTACGTTTCCAAATGGGTTGAGGCACAAGCCATGCCTACTAATGATGCCCGAGGAGTGGTTAAATTTCTGAAAAGATTATTTTCTCGATTTGGGACACCTAGGCCATCATAAGTGATCGGGGACACATTTTGCAACACCTACCAAGAAAAATACTCAAGAGATATGGTGTTGTACATCGCACATCCACACCCTACCATCCTCAAACGAAAGGCCAAGTGGAAGTATCGAACCGTGAATTAAAGAAGATACTCGAGAGAGAATAGTTTCAGTATAGCGTAAAGGATTGGGCGATAAACTAGATGACGACGACTCATATGGCCTATACATCAAGACCGCTTACAAGGCACCAATAAGCAATACCTCCTACCGGTTAGTCTATGGTAAATCATGCCACCTACCGGTTGAGCTCGAACACAAAGCTTATTGGGCAACAAAATTTCTCAATTTCGATACCACCCTTGTTGGCGAGAAAAGGAAATCTCAATTAAATGAGCTTGAAGAATGGCGTCTATCGGCATATGAGAATTCAAGGTTGTACAAAGAACAGATTAGAAAGCGGCACGATCAAAAACTGAAGCACCAGAAGCAGTTCACCAAGGGAGATAGAGTCCTACTATTCAATTCAAGACTCAAGTTATTTCTCGGGAAACTACGATCAAGGTGGTCAAGGCCATTTGAAGTAACAAATGTTTTCCCTCAAGGTGCAGTAGAGATCCTCCATCCGGATAGAGGACTATTACAGGTAAACGGCCATCGCCTCAAGTTATATCAAGATGGATGCTTTAAAGGAAAGGACAATGAAAGCTTCCAGGTATTTGAACATCCATAAGGTAGGTTGAAGGTACGTCAAGCTAGTGACGTTAAACAAGCGCTTCTTGGGAGGCAACCCAAGTGTTGAAAATTTTTATTTTAATTTCGGTTTGGTTTCAATTCTAGTTTTACATTAGTTAATATTAGTGTTTGAAATAAATGATAGAATATCTTGTATACACTCTTTGCATGTCACCGGATGTTTAAATTAGCCCTAGAATTGTTATCATGATTATGCCGAAAGCAAAAGGGAGCATGGACACAACCAAGAGGGGTCAGATAAGCCATTCTCCAGTTCATACGGAGTTCCATACGGGACCAAGTATAATAATTCCCTGCATGAGGGAGCCTGTCTGATCCATATGGAACACCATACGGACCCGTATGGAGGTCCGTATGAAATTTGTCAAGGGCGCTGATATGAAGCGCTTTAAATAAAACGCCTCAACCTTTCATTTCCTTACAACCCTAGCCGCGCTCTCCATTTTCCAACCCTTTTTGCTTCTACGACTCTCTTTTCTTAGATTTGGGCATCAATCCACCATAGAAATGCCGTAAGAGGAAGATCCTAGCATCGGCTAAGAAGAGGAAGACCACCGGGAGTTCCTCCACGGAGCACCTCGGGCCACCTGACGAGGTGTTCCTGCACTCCGCCATCATTACCTATCCTCCCGGAGGTTCGGCCAAGCACTGAAAGTGATCGACCTGGGAGTCTGCCTCCCAGCCTAGGCATCGCCGACCGCGATCCCCGGAGATGATCTCTTTTGGCGGATGGGACCTCCTCCTCTCGATTAACCACGCAGGTCTTCGTGAGGACCTACCCTGCAGATCCTCAAAGACTTTCGAGGTGGACAGAGCGCCAGAGGGGAGAAGAAGCACACCGCCATCACTTTCCGGCTCTTCGGGAGGCGCATCGTATGAGCTACACACAATTTCTCCTCTACATGGGTTTATATGATCGCGAGTACACGCATCGAGCCGGAGTACACCGGCCGATCACCTCCTTCCCCGAGCACTATCTCCTCCGCCAAGCATCGCTCCAGCTTGGGCGAAGGCCATAACAACATAACAAGGCGCCCCTAATGGCCGACCCAAAGGTGCACGATACATTCATGCTCCGCTTCGCCTCACGATCCCGGTCAGAAGCGACAATCGGGGGTGGTCCTCGTCACAGAGCGCCTATTCCTTTACATCCTGATCGAGAGAGTGTCAATCCACTGGATAAGCACTCACCGACTATCCGAAAGTACCAGGCCGTAACATCAAGCCGACGGACATCCATGCAGGCCATACATCACTGCACTCATCATAGGCATGGGCCTTGAGGCCGAAGCCGCAGTGGAGAGACACCTTACAACCGTCACCTCACTGACATGACCACACCTCGCCCGCATGAGGCCTATCCGACGTGGCCGGTGGGCGCCACATCTTGATCCGCCACCATCCGACAGCTTCCGACGCAGGAGGCATCAAACACCGCCTCGAGGACTCGGGACACCAAGAGCCTCCACGGACAACACCCGCATGCACCTGAGCCGCCAAAGACGGATGGAGGACCAACATGGTGATCCGCGACCACTCAGAGACACTCCTAGAGGAGCACCAAGAATGAGGGAGCAAACACCGAAGCTTCTCTTTATCCTACTGTATCCAAATTCTTTGCACCTCCTCCACCTTCCAAAGACCAAAGCTAGATGACCAAGCAGCAGAATTCCTTGAGATTTCTTTCATTTACACCGACTTTTTGTTTATTTTTATTTTCGCGCATCTCTCAGATTTTACTAGTAAGGGCATCACCCTGCTACCCTATCCTTCATTATTATCACTGGTAGATCCTTTGTTTTATACGCTTGTGTCGAGTTAATGATTCTTCTTTCGCAGATGGAAAACGGATCAATACTCCCATATTTTCAAGGACCCATCAATTCGGAAAGCGTAATCTAATTTATCGCCCATCATATTTTCAGGGGAGTTTTAGTTCACCTTTCTCCGCACTTTATTATTTTGATACATTGAGGACAATGTCAGTTTTAAACGTATGGATGGGTGGCTACTTATCTCCTTTAGAATTATTGCAAATCTTTAAGTGTGGAGATAAGTGGCCATTATTAACATTCATTGAAAATCTTTATAGCATGCATGATATGTGTAATTAGGACCTTGTTGAGAAATCACTTTGACATGTTTTTATTCCTAGTGCACCATTATATGCTAGAATGTTGAAATTTTTCCATTGAAACACCATGGGCATTAGAGACAATCCTTGTGACAATCATGACTGCTAGGGACATTAGATAACCCATTGCCGCTGCTTCTTTTGACTTTAATAGCTAAACATTGTTTTCAATGGCTCCAAGAAATTTCGTGGCACTAGTTCGAATTTGTTAAACCCCTCATAATATACATAGTGGACAAGTATCATAGCTTTGCACAATATCTGTTAATTAATAAAGGCAGTGTTTCGATGCTTTTGGAGACAAAGTAGGTTGGGGTCCCGACTCCTAATCAGAGTGTTCCTCAATTCGAAAAGTCACTACTTAGCATGAATACCCATAAGTAAAGTTGTAACCACCTAAGTAGCTAAGGGTTTGGGTGCCTAATCAGCATGGATCCTCTGCAAAAGGGAGGGACTACACTCTACCTTGATCTTCAGTACGGGAAAGTCGAATCTAAAGGATGCCCTACCCGGGTAAAATAATTAAAAAAAAAAAAAGGAGAAACGATGTGTGTGAATAAAGCTTGTTTTGATTATAAGTTTATGAGACTTTGTCCATCATCCATCTAAGGGGGGAACTCTTTTGGCCTCAAGGACCTTCTAGAGTCCACTGAGGGCTTGTTTGTCTTGCTAAGACTTTAGAATACGGCATGTGGAGTGAACAAGTTTCGGTCCAGAGCTCTAACGAAATATCACGGGATCGATCTAGATCCTGGTGTAGATATAGGAGAACACATCATGATGGTGTACTTGGAATAAAATTCCCACAAAATTTCTAGGACACGAGGTCAAACACTTATCTTCTTTTATTAATTTCTTTTCTTTGCTTGAGGACAAGTAAACCTTTAAGTGTGGAGATATGTGATAAGTGTTCATTTAACCTATATTTCGTATCATATTATGCATGTTCATTATGAGTTTTAGAGGAGTTTCAGCCCACCGATACTTAAAAAAGGGTTTATTTTTGTGAACAGGGCAAAGTATGGAGACTCCGGAGAAAAGGAAGCATTTGGAGAAAATTTTGGGCCAAAACAGGACAAAAGAGAGTGAAGACCAGGTCATACGGGGTACCATACGGACCCGTATGAACCTGGGCAGAGATGACCTCCACCCCAACCTCGTATGAGTCCATACGGGGTCCCATACGGACTGACAGAGCCCCGTATACCACGACCATTGAAGTCATACGGACCCGTATGGGAGTTCGTATGGAAGTCCGTATGGCGTAAGTCTCCAGCGACGATTTGATCCATCCATGTAAACTGAAAAGAACCCAAAACCCTATGTCAACTATAAAAGGGAAAGCCTAATTAGGTTTTGGGAGCTTGCCTCTTGATTAGAAGACCTTGGAGAGAAAGAGAGAGCTAGAGGAGGAGCCTCATCATCATCTTCTTCCCCAACTTGGAGGAGAGGGCACCGGAGGGGTTCCTCACCTCAAGCTCTAGAAGGCAAGAAGGAAGGGCGAGCAAGCCAAGGATCCACCTACTTTCATCAATAGGAGTTTTTCTTATTTGAAATTCATGTCTCATCTTCCTTCATTATTGTGGATTGTTGTCCTCCATTGATGGAGGGCTAATTTCTTGATTCTTGGGTGTAGATGAACCTTTGGATGTTATTTTAATTAAACTAGTGTTTCCATGTTAATTGCTTGTATGGTTCCATTAGGTCTATTGGATGATTTGTATTGAGGTATTAGTCTCTCTACGTTGCGAGAGCCCGGAAAGACTATTGTCGTCCATGTGGGGGAAGATGCGAATGCCTCCCCACGTGTAGACTTTCTCCAATAGAGAGGATTAAGAGTACACCGGGAGCCCAGGTACTAAGGAGGGTGATTCTTTCATATTGTTTATTCCCCTAATCTTCCCAAATTAGGTCAAGACATCATCGGTGAGAATGTTAGATTAGTAACTCATCTCTGGTGGAGAGAGTGAAAGCACATTAGGTACCTTTGGCCAATGAATTATCAAGCATTGACATAGATCACACTAATTAATATCATCAAATCCAAAGGGGATTCGAACACCCAAGTATCCCTTTCTTGATTGAATTTCTCCAAGTACTAAGTGATTGTGTAATTTTAATTTCTAAGTTCTAGGTTTAGATTTAGTTGATAGTCACCCAATTTCCGATCGATTAGATAATAGACAAATAGACAGTACTAGTATTTCCTTCTCCCTGAGGATCGATAACCCGACTTCTAGTCCACTTTATTACTTGATTCGACCCGTACATTTGCGGTTAGAACGCATCAACCAAGAAACCTTTTATCTCTAGGGGGAGGAGGTAAGAGCCCTGTGTGTGAGATTGGCAAGCCTTTAATGTCGCGGAGGACAGCGGTGGTCTCAAGACAACTAGTGACAGACGGGACGGGTCGCTCCCATCCTCTTCCCGACATGTATAGCGAATTCTGCGTAGCATTGTACAGTGGATCTCCTCGCCGTGTATGGTTAGCACTATGAGAGAGAGAAAATAATGCCTGAATCTAAGAGCAGTAGGAGGTTTAACCAATAGTAGAAGATATCAACGAGCAGAATAGAGAGGGAATCTGTTTCCATCTCATGGAGCCATGCAATCTCCCATGTGGTGTTTCCCCATCACCATCATACGTTTTTATTTTTATTTTTTTTTCTTTCATATATATATATATATAATATTATATCATATAATATAATATAATATATTACGAGTATATTTGGTGAAGACAGGTGTCATAACCTAAAGGATCATTTGTTCCTTTGGCCACATGGCAATATCACCACCTTTGCTTAATTCCGTTCGGCAAATAATGTGAATAAGTCCGTATGAATTATAACAACCCTCTTGTACAGGGCGCGGGGTGGGAAGAGGGGAAAAGAGAAATATCTAACGCCTCTACAAGCTGAGTAGGCCTTATCCACTTGCTACAAAATAAGGGGCGAGATATTATCCCGCTTTACTCAAGTGGCATCCGCTCTAGGTGGCAGATATTTTTCTACCAAGTATCACGCTTTTAAGAGATATTTACCTAACTTACCGCCTTTATTCCACCGCCTTTCCGAACCGCCTCTAAGGTGCTATAAAAGGAGAGCATTAATAGAAGAAAAGGGGATCCAAAACTCATCACACAAAGAATTGCTTAAATCAAAGACTTTTACTCAAGTTTATCGACTTAAGCATCTGAGTCAATCCGCAAAGAGGCCCAACTCCGATCACTACCCTCTCCCTTTACTGTGTTCACTCATGGATAATTCCGACCGAACTTTCCTCATGATGTTCTCCGCGCCCCCGCTCAGAAGCGTAAGTAAGCGCCCGCACCAACTATAAATTTTAACCATTGGTCGAGGGTCGAGGCCAGATCACGAGGCAACAATGGCCAAAGCGTGACGTGGACCAGTTTTTGGCATCAACAGTTTGGCTCCGTCCGTGGGGACCTTACGAAAAGCCAAATGACCACTACCAGAAGATCAAAACGAATCCAAGAACAGGGAGCCCCAAGTAATCCCAAGGACTGGTGAGGTCCAAGACATGAAGGATGAGGAAATCCAAATGCTTAATCCGCCCATCTTACCCCCGTAAAATCCTTCCGTCCAACCCCAAGAACTGCTTTTGAGTTTTACCTTAACATACAAAGAATATCAGCTTGGAGCGGTTGACTGTGCCGCTGTTCATACTTCTACCCATCATCCGCCTCCTCCTACACAAGTTCCAACACCAAACATACCAACAGCCCCACTGGATAATTCTGAAAGCAGAGGAAGGACAAGAACCCGTACCTATAAAGAGGGGAAAGAAAGGACCACCTTTTTCGCCCGATTGAACCCTCTCGCTCGGTTTAATACGCATGAGCAGCTACTACAAGAACCGAGCGGACAAGGACGGAACGGGATAGTCCGTCTGCTTAAACGGTTGATAGAAGGACTCAACGACAGGACCTCTCTCAAGAAAACAGAAAGTCCGAGCGACATATATTCTCGCAGTATGTGTTCGCCAAGTTTGTCAAAGAGATACTTTGGGATAACTTGAGTTCCCCGATAACTTTGGACCGCCGGTTATGACCGCATATGAAGGCAAAACCGATCCGTCCCCGACACTGAAGTCCTTCCGCTCAAGATGCTCCTCACGGGAATCACAGACGCCAGATGTGCCGAAGCTTTTCCCGCCACCTTAGAGGGAAAAGCGCAAGACCGGGTTTGTCGATCTTCCATCTAGCAAAATTACTTCTTTCAGCCTTTTAGCGTATCACTTTCTAGCTTATTTTACCAATTACTCAAAGCAAAAGAAAACCCCATCTACCCTTCTCGCATTAAGCAAATGTAGGGGAGAAACGCCCGCACTTATTTAAGCCGCTATATAGACGAGACAAATAATGTTGCGCAGACCTCTCTCCGCGGATGGCTGTGACTTTTCTAATGGAAGGACTATTAGATTCCCCCTTTCGTTTTTCCCTCACATTGGACCCACCAAAAACCATTCCCGCCCTTATGATCCACGCCCAAAAGTATATCAATTCCGAGGAAATTTATATGGGTTGGGAAGAGGAGGCTACCCGTGGACCACTGGATATCCAGAAGGGAAAAACCCACCACAACGTCAACAAAAGGCCCCCTGATGTACGAAAGGAAAAAGGATCGCACAGGGACAACAAAAGTGCAAACAGAAGTCTAGAAACCTCAACACGACCCCAATGACATATGCTGCAGCCCAGAGAACCTTCAAAGGAAGGAAAAATTGTCAGATATGATCACCATACCCCACTGAACCAAACCAAAAGCCATATCCTTATGCAAATCAAAGAACAAAAGCTTCTGACGTGGCCGGAACCCACAAGAAATGCCGAACGATAAAAGAATAGTAAGAAATATTGCCAGTTTCATCAATCCAAAGGACATGATACGGAAAAATGTACCCACTTGATGAACGCGAATAGAAGATGTCGCTCAAAAGGACAATTGAGCAAAGACATCAACCTTGAGATTCAAGGGGAACCTGAAGTTTCACAACCCAAGAAGAAAAGGGGAAATGGTGGGCTTTATCGCTGGTGGTCCCGGTTGCGTGGCGAAAGTTCCGCCTCCTGAAAAGTTACGCGAATGGTGGGAACCACACAGGAAATAGAAACACCACGGAGACGATCTCGACCTACCGCTCCAATCATCTTCTATGACAATGACGTCAGCGGGGTTCGCCACCCTCATGATGACGCATTGGTTGTCGCTATCAAAGTTTCCAGTTTCCAGATGAAAAGAGTTCTGATAGACAGTGGGAGTTCAGTTGACATCGTCTTTTGGAGTGCTTTCGAAAGAATGAGATATGACACGGATGACTTGCTTCCGGTAAAATCATCCTTAATAGGATTCTCCGGAGGGGTAGTACAGCCAGAAGGAATGATCTCCTTACCAATAACGGTAGGGAGCTCGCCGAGATCATCAACAGTGACAACAAATTTCTTGGTGGTGCGTTGTGCTTCAAGTTACAACATGATCCTTGGCAGGCCAACCCTCAACGCCTTAAAAGTTGTAATCTCTACTTACCACCTTCTCCTTAAATTCCCGACTGAGTGTGGAAGTGGAGAAGTGAGAGGAGATCAACCCCTGGCACGACAATGTTATGTCTCAACCCTCAAAGGAAAAGCTCTCAACAGCGGCAAGACAAAGGTTTCGTAAGCCTGCTAGTCGCCAGAATAGCCAACGGAAAATGAAGAGCTTCACCTACACCGCTGAAGAATTGCTAACAGTCCCCCTAGACACAACTAGAGCAGACCGCACGGTGCGGATTGGGGCAGATTTGACGACCGAACAGCGAGAAGATCTCATGAGAGTATTGAAAGCAAATTCCGACCTCTTCTCTTGGTCTTCAGAAGATATGCCGGGCGTGAAACGCGAGGTCATCGAGCACCGTCTCAATATCGATCAATCGTTTAAGCCTACGAAACAGAAAAGGAGAAATTCAGCACCAGAAAGGCAGAAGGCTGCAGAGGAAGAAGTATCAAACCTCCTGAAGGCTAAGTTTATCCGAGAGGTGCATTACCCGGATTGGTTAGCTAATGTGGTCTTAGTAAAAAAGTCGTCCGGAAAATGGAGGATGTGCGTTGATTTCACGGACTTAAACAAAGCTTGTCCAAAAGATTCTTTCCCCTTACCATCAATTGATAGTTTAGTTGACTCTACAACGGGGCATGAGAGGCTAAGTTTCTTAGATGCCTTCTCGTGCTACAACCAAATCCGAATGGCCAAAGGATGAAGAAAAAAACGCTGCTCATTATGAGCACGGAACTTCATCGCTATAAGGTAATGCCGTTCGGCCTGAAAAATGCCGGAGCCACCTTCCAGAGGCTCATAAATACAGTCTTCAAAGAACAAATTTGCAGAAATGTTGAAGCCTATGTGGATGATATCTTGGTGAAAAGCCGAAAAGCCAATGAGCACCTATCAGACTTACAAGAAGCTTTTCAGTCTCTTCGGATTTATGCTATGCGATTAAACCCGAATAAATGTTCTTTACGCTCGATCGGGAAAGTTCCCCGGGTTTATCTTGACACAAAGAGGAATAGAAGCCGAATCCGTAAAAAATCAGAGCTATTCTTGACATGGGGTCGCCTAAAAGTCTTCAAGAAATTCAGCTTTAATGGACGCCTCACGGGCCGCTGTGATTTATCTCCAAAGTCGGAGAAAAGAATCTCCCACTCTTCCAAGCCCTGCTAAAAGCACCAAAATGGAGTGGACGGAAGAATGTGAAAAAGCCTTTCAAGGGCTTAAAGATTATCTCCGATCGCTTCTCACCGCTAGCTAAGCCACAAGTGGGAGAAGAACTCTATATCTATTTAGCCACTGCATGCACGGTCAGCCATGGTCCTTTGAAAGAAGAAAACGGAGTTCAGAAGCCAGTCTACTACACAAGCAAAATCATTAATGATGCGGAATCAAGGTATCTACTACTCGAAAAGTTGGCCTTTGCTCTTGTCACATCTGCACGGAGGTTGAGGCCGTATTTTCAAGCCCACAGGATCACAGTGTTGACTGACCAGCCGTTAAAGCAAGTTCTTCATAAGCCTGAAAACTCTGGAGGCTTAGCCAAGTGGGTGATAGAGTTAGGCGAGTTTGATCTCACCTATAAACCCCGAACGGCAATCAAGGCTCAAGTACTGGCAGATTTCGTCGCAGAGTTAACTTTTCCCGCAAATAGGGACGAACCCTCGTCACAGAGTCCAGAAGAAAACCCCAGCATTCCATGGTCCTTATATGTTGACGGATCAGCAACAGAAGAAAAGTCAGTGGCAGGGTTCGTCCTCTATTCTCCTTCCAAATGAAAAATTGCAACAATACTGAAGTTCCAATTCCGAAAGCAACCAACAATGAGGTAATAATCTAACGGCCCTCATTGCAGGATTACATCCGCCCGGGCTCGAAATTCAACATCCGCATGTATATATTCACTTCGCAGCTAGTTGTGAGCCACACCTTGGGTAGCTTTGAAACGAAGGAAGAAAACATGGTCGATACTCAAGCAAAGTGGTAAAGAAAATAGTTCCATACTTCGCCACTTCCAAATTGAAAAATTGCCGAGAGCAAAACGTAAGAGGCGGGACGCCTGGCCTAAAAAGGCCATGCCCAAGCCGAGACATTACGTAGTCTTCCTTTAACTTACAAGATCTTCCCGCAAAACCATCGACGGATTGGAGAAAGAGGTACAAAGTGCAACTGAAGAGCCAAGTTGGATGGACCCCATCGAAATTATCACAAGGTGGACCTCGCACCACCCAACAAAGCAGAGGCCGCATTTAATTTCCTACAAATCCGCTCAGTACACCATCATCAATGTGAACCTATATAGAAGATCTTATACGCAACCTTTCTTGCGATGCTTGCGTCCGACAGAAGCTAGCTATATCCTGCAGGAAATTCACGAAGGCATCGGAGGGGGTCACATGGGAGGCAAAGCCTTGAGTTACAAAGTCCTACGACAAGGTTATTACTGGCCAACACTAACACAAGACGCAATAGCGTTCGCTCGGAAATGTGATGCCTGCCAGCGGCATTCCAAGATTCAGAGATGACCACCGGCACAACTTAGGCAAATTGTTAGCCCTCGACCATTTGCCATCTGGGGAGTCGATCTTCTAGGGCCGTTCCCCACTTCAGTCCGGCAAATGAAATTTTTAAAAGTCGCTATTGACTACTTCACCAAATGGGTAGAAGTTGAACCCTTGGCCAAGATCACAGAGAAGGCTTGTCAGGGATTCTTATGGCGAGCAATCATCACCGATTCGAATTTCGATCGCCTTCATTTCTGATTATGAGTGACAATTTGATAACAAAGCTTTCAAAAGCTTTTGTTCAGGGCTCAGAATTGAATTCAAATTATCTTCCGTGACACATCCCCAAGCTAATGGCCAAGTAGAAGTGACGAACCGCACCCTGCTTCAAACGCTAAAAACGCGGGTATTCAGAAATGGAACTAACTGGGTAGAAGAAATCCCGAGCGCCCTTTGGGCCTACAGGACAACAATAAGAACTCCTACAGGAGAAACCCCATTCTCTCTCACTTATGGGGCGGAGGTTGTCATCCCTGCAGAAATAGGAATGCCTACCTTACATTACACGTGAGGTAATCTTCTCGCAAGTAAGAGAATGAGGAAAAACTCCGAGCAGAACTTGATCTACTCGAGGAACGGAGAGAAACGGTGGAGACAAGGGCATCCATCTATCGTCAGAGAGTGTAAAGGTTTTTTGACGCAAGGGTGATAAGAGTCTTCCTCCAATTCGGCGATATAGTCCTGCGGGAAAATGAATTTCATGGAAATAAAGCCTAACGGGAAGCTAACCCCTAATCGGGAAGGCCCTTACGCCATACAAAGAATCGCCCAAGCCAAAGACCTATTATCTAGTAAATATGGATGGAAAAGCGCTCAAGCGTCCATTCCATGCTGAACACTTACGACGCTACTATCAGTAAATTCTATAGCTCTCTTAAAATTCATGAAATAAAGCTCAAGTCTTTTCTCATCCCACAAAGATGCGGTGAAATTCCCATCCTACAAAGATGAGGTGAAATTCCCATCCTACAAAAATGTGGTGAAATTCCCATTCTTAGAAGATGAGTCGGAATTATCCTATAAGGATAAATGACAACTCTTATAAAAAAAAGGGGCAAAAATCCCGATCGAAATATGAGGCAACAATCTCATTCATGAAGGCGAGTACCTCACTCAAAGTCCCATGATTGGACTGAAGACTCGTTACGAAGCTCATCACACAAGCCAGATGAAGAAATTCGCGAAGGACTTCAAAAATACTTCTCAAACAAATTTCTTACATGGTTAAAGATAACCATCACTCGGAAATAAACCTTCACCAAAATAAAGGTTTGCGTTTCATTCATATGAATAGAAGTTACATTCCAAGTAATTAAGAATTTACAAGAGCGTTCACAAAAGAAAAACATCATAAGAACTAGGACCCTAAGGGCAGCCACCTGCTTCTGAGGGAACTTGGGTAGAAGGCTCCAAGGGGGCGGGGACAGAAGCCTCCGGGGTCTTGGTAACTTGTTGCTCTTTGAGCTCTGTGAACTTCTTCAACACCCCACCAAAATTTATAGACAAAACTTCGCAGGAGGGATATGGCCACCCACTACCGTACCAATCAAATAAATACGGGTGGCTCCTTCTTTAGCTTTCGCCCTAAGCTCCGACCTCCTTCTCTGATTTATCCGGCCAGCTCTATTAAATCCTTGATTTCTTAAGTAGTCGGATTTAGGAGTTGTCAATCGGGAAGCTAAGTCCTCTTTAAGTACATCACGCCCCCTTTAGCTCCTCCAACTCACCGAAAGCAAAGCAGCTAGAAGTTCGGCTTTTTTCAGCTTCTCAAAGACTCCATCTGCTTCAAATTGCCCCCTCCTCGTAGATTGGAGTTCCTTTTCCAAACCGCTAGAGTTCTCACCGCAATTTTTAATATTCTCCTCAGTGAAGGAGGGAACCTCGTGAAGCAGACAACTTGGCGGCCAAATCATCCTTCTCCTTTCCCCAAATAGCCCGATTTGTTGAAGCCGCTCGGCTTTATCCTTCTCAAGAGCATGGATAATGGCGAGCTGCTCTTTATTTTTCCTTTCCAGGGCCGCCACCCTAGAATTCAATTGGGCGATTTCCGCCCTAAACACTTCCATCTTTGCTGAATCATCTTGGCAAAGATTGTCGACTCGGTCCGCCTAGTGCGCAGTCTACGAAATAGCAAACAAATAATTTAGTAGCATTAATACCGAGCTAAAAAGTAAAACCAATACGAAGATAATCCTCACCAGCATAACCGAGCGGAATAGCTGAGAAATGGCCTCTTCCCTCCCAGCTCTATGAGGTTTGGAGGAGAGCTGTTCAGGTCTCATGGCCATCAGAACAGTCTTTACCGAAGCGGCATCCCGAAAAGGAATGTCTTCGGAGGACACCCCTTTGCCTTGAGATGACGGTCCCCTTAAAACCGAGTCCGCCACCCTCAATTTATCCAGGAGAGCCGCTTCTCCTGCCTCGGCCTATATATATATATATATATAAAAGAAGTTAAAGTTAAAGGTTCTGAACGAAGCATGAAGCACCCATAGAAAATGGAAAAAGAGTGTGTAGAAATTCTCACCTCTATAAGAAGGATATCCTCCGGCCGGCTGGAAGAAGGACCTTCAGAAATTGGGGATAAAGCCGGGCGGATTTCTTACGCATCGTAACCTCTTCCCTGAGGCTCTACTTGTTCTCCTACAATTCGGGACCCGATACGCCCTCGAATTCTTTCTCTTGGTCCTCCTCTCCCGTGAGGACCCTGCACCGGGGTCACTTTTAACCCCCTTTTTAGAAGAGTCAGTCTCTTTTCTCTTCCTCTTCTTTCTCTCCTCTTTGGAGGTATCAGTACCTTGGCTAGGTACCACTTCTTTCTTTTTCCGCCCGCGAGCCAAGGGCGGATGAACTTCGCCTTCGAAAGAAGCCAGAAGACCCTTAACATAGCTCAAGTCTTCGTCTTCCATCGGATTTTCTGCAGCAAAACAAATTCCGAATAAGGTTAGACATCACAAATCAAAACCAAACTAAATTGAGTACGCAAGCGAATCCTACCATTAGACACTATTAAACGACACTTAAGGAGGTTTTCCTCGGTCAAAAACCTATCCATATAGACTTTGGATAGCCCCGTCATTGACTTAAGAAGAATTCCCTCTTCTTCTGACATCTCCTCACAAGTAATATCCGCACGGGGAACCTCCCACCTTGTTCGGATATCCCACTCGGACTTTCATTTAACAAATAAAAACTTACTCTTCCATCGTTTGATGGAAGAAGGAACTTTCCCTAGAAACTTTCTCCCAGGGCGAGCCGAGAAATAATACCAATTCTAAGATTAGACTCCAAGCAAAGGCTAAACAACAAAGGAACCAACGGACGGTCGGATTTACCCCATAATTCATTAAAACCATGACAAATCCGTTGAGCAGCCTCCAAGAGTTCGGAGTTAACTGCGAGGGACACAAACAATATTCCTCTAGGATTGCCTTAGCAAAATCAGAGAAAGGAAGCCTAAGCCCGCCTAGCAACGCGTCCTGATAAACAGCTATCTCCCCCTCCCTAGGGGCACTCGCCCTCTCCCCTGAACAAGGAACCCTAACCTCAAATAAAGAGAGGTCTATCTCGTATCTCTCTACTAGGTCATCTACATCCTTTTGCCCTAGAAGGCTTATGAATGTGTCCGACCCTCTACCCATTGCCCTAGAGGCAGGGTGAACCCTTGAACCACCCAGAGCAACGCCTCAAGTTCACCCGAATCGCCACAGAAACCGTAGGGTTGGACGGAGAAGGAATCGAGGGCTCATGAGTAGAACTAGAAGAGGAAGAAGTAGCACTAGCCATTACCTTAGGAAAGGAAAAGGACAAGAAAAACACGGAAAGCTCAAGACCAGGGCTCACCAGAGAAGAAGAAATGTGGAGAAGAAGACTGGAGAAGAAGACGGGACTCAATTTTTGAAACAACCTTTTGCTGCATATACGGTTACGCTTATATACAAAGGCAGCGAACCCGTAGCCGTTAGATCTTAGGATGGCATTCCGATCAGAGCCGTCGAACCAAGAGTCCACAAATCTGAACCGTTCAAATAACCATCATTACACCTCCTCGAAACAGTTTAAAATTTTGCCCACGTCAGCAATACCAAACGCCACCGACACACATGGAAAGCCACGCCATCACCCATCATAACTTGCCGACAAACGCAAGACGCGCCACCACTATCCCCCTTTAATGCTAAATAAAGAAAAGAGACACGTGTCGTCTTAGGAAGCAAGAAGCGTTACGTGGAAAGTAGAGCCCGTACCGCATAAGACAAAGCACACACTCCAACATAGGATCGCCAGTAAAGGCCTCATAAAAATACCAAAGGATTTTGAAGCAAAACGACAAACGTCATTTATTCAGGTTACATGGTGAAACGCAAACAAAACAAAATAACAAAAAACATATTGTCCGACGGACTAAAGTTAAATATCTGCAGACCCGTCCGAAGACAAGCTTAGATATGATTCAGAAGAGACGCACGGACTTCCACAACCATCACTGTCCCCATTATCATTAGGGGAACCGGGTTCGGCACGGGGGCGAAGGTGGAGGCCCACCTCTCTGCGGCAGGAGTCGTCTCCGAACATCTCAACTTCGAAACGCATACCCCCTGCATAGGTAAAAATTAAAAGGTCCCCCGCTTCAACATCGTGATCGACATGAAAAGCTTCCTATCCAAATCGATGCTCATCTCACCAACCCCTATCAATCAACAAAATAGCTGGCCATACATGTACTGCTCGGACTTACCAAGTGGATTATTCCAGTCCTTAGCTCCGATAGATGCTCGTAAAAGATCTATGAATTCTTAAGTGTCGAGAACATTGAGAAAAAGTAAAAAACTTATAAAAAGACAAGCGCTGAGCTATGGTACAAAGATACAAAAGGATTTCTGCATGAATTCGTCATTCATACAAGCCCTTAAATAGGAAAACTTGTCGACACTATAGATGAGAATTTCGGAGCAAAAATCTACCTCGATAACAGCGAAAGGATAACACAGTAAACGTCGGTCGCCTATTAAAACACGTGTACTTTAGACGTAAGTAACCGTACACAAAGCCTGCACCTACATAGACATGCCAACTAAGAACGATACTTGTTCTCGAACCAAGCGAAACGTGCGGTTAGCTCACCCCTCGCTCAGATTTTTCGAACAAGTACACTTTGGGGGGGGACTAGTGTTACGAGTATATTTGGTGAAGACAGGTGTCATAACCTAAAGGATCATTTGTTCCTTTGGCCACATGGCAATATCACCACCTTTGCTTAATTCCGTTCGGAAAATAATGTGAATAAGTCGAGCTTCCAGGAGCTGAGGAACCGATTGGTGTCTGCTCCTATTCTCACCTTACCTGCACCTGGAGTAGGTTTTGATATATATAGTGATGCTTCATACCAGGGTTTGGGGTGTGTCTTGATGCAACATGGCAGAGTTATTGCCTATTCTTCCAGACAACTCAAAACCCATGAGGTAAACTATCCAGTGCATGATTTAGAGTTAGATGTTGTGGTCTTTGTAATGAAGATATGGCGACACTATCTCTATGGTGTAGTCTATAAAATCTTCACCGACCACAAAGCCTGAAGTACCTGATGACCAAGAGGGAGCTAACATGCGTCAGTGGAGGTGGATGGAACTATTAAAAGATTATAACTGCACCTTCGAGTATCACCTTGGGAAGGTGAATGTGGTGACCGATGCTCTAAGTCGGAAGATGATGGCACGATTAGGGACCACCAGCCTTACCTAACTCCATAATTTGAGATCCACAGGAGCGCAGCTTGCGGTGGATGAGTTGGGGGTGCTACTTGCAAGCTTGCACCTGTGATCGCTGCTGATTACACAGATTAAAGAAGCTCAACTCCGGGACCCAAAGTTAATAAATTTAGCGGGTGAGTTGCAGAATGGAAGACTTTGGGGGTGTAGGAGTGCCAAGTGTAATTATTCTCTATCTCTAGATGGAGCGATAATGGTAGGTGCTCGGATCTATGTGCCCCCCAACGAGACAACCCTTAAGCTACAGATCATGAAGGAGGCGCATAGCTCAGCTTATACTATGCATCCAGGAAGCACCAAGATGTACCGGAATATCAAAGAAAACTATGTCTGGAGGAGAATGAAGAAGGATATTGCTGAGTACGTGGCTGAGTGTATGATTTGTCAACAAATCAAGGCGGAACACAAGAAGCCACCGGGGTTGTTGGTACCCTTGGAGATTCCGGAATGGAAGTGGGAGAAGATAGCAATGGACTTTGTGACCGGTTTACCATGAACCAATAAGGGCAAGGATGCTATCTGGGTGATCATTGATAGATTGACTAAGTTGGCCCACCTCATTCCAATTAAGACAATGTATTCTCGGGGCAAATTGGCACGGCTGTACGTGGACTAGATAGTGAGGCTACATCGAATAACCGTGTCAATCATATCTAACAGGGACCCGAGATTTACTTCTCATTTTTGGAAAAGCCTACATAAGGCTCTAGGGACAGGACTGGACCTTAGCTCGGCATTCCATCCAGAGACCGATAGACAGTCCAAAAGGACAATCAAGATACTGGAAGACCTGCTTCGGGCTAGTATCATGGAACTTTCCGGTTGCTTGGATGAAAACTTGGGACTTCTGGAACTTGCCTACAACAACAACTACCAGAGTAGCATTGGTATGCCATCGTATGAAGCACTATACGGCCAAAGATGTAGGACTCCCCAGTGTTAGGATGAAGAAGGCGAACAAAAGATATTGTGCCCAGAACTGGTGCAACAAACTGCGGAGAAGGTGAAGCTCATCCGTGAGCTGCTGAGGAAGGCCCAAGACAAGCAACGGGGTTATACTATGCTTGAGTAAATGCGATACCTTGAGTTTGAAGTGGGTGATATAGTATTCTTGAAGGTATCTCCATGGAAGGGAGTATTTATGTTCCGCAAAAGTGGGAAAATTTGAACCCACGATGCTCTCGAGGCCCTATGAGATAGTGGACAGAGTAGGCCCGGTGGCCTACCGACTTGACCTACCAGAGGAACTGTCGAGAATACACAATGTGTTCCACATATCGGTTCTACGGAAGTGCCTCGGAGATCAACATCAGATTGTGGCGGGACCGACCATAGAGTTGGCTCAGGATTTGACGTATGTAGAAGGACCGATACATATTCTTAACAGGGGAAAACAAGCCCTGCGAAACAAGACAATACCTATGGTGAAGGTATTATAGAGTCATCACCAAATGGAGGAGGCCACATGGGAAAGAGAAGATCAGATGAGGGAACATTACCCTCATCTGTTTTAGATGTATATGTATGGAATTTCGGGGATGAAATTTCTTAATGGTGGGAGAACTATAATGCCCCGAATTTTCAAACTAAATAAATCAGAAAACTTTTGATAACTAATGAGATTAATTAACATGAAAAATAAATAAATTATTTTAAAGCTCAATTAAAGGAAAATCGAGGAATAATAAATTTAAATCCATCCTTGCAACTAATGGGCCGAGGGATGGCCTTATTGGGTCAGGCCGCTTACACTTGGAATAGTTGGAGGTGGACGGTATAGATAACCTCGATTGTTTAATTGGGAAATTTTGTGAGTGTTAATTAATTAATATTAATCAAATAGGAGAATCAGACAAATGTTAGAGTTCCGATAAATTAGATCGGGGGAGTCAAAAGCCGGTATTCGCGGATCCGGTCTGACTAGAGACCCCGTGAGGCTACAGTACGCCCGTGATGGCTGAAATTGTTCACCAAGGATTTTCGGATCTGGGTCGGTGAATTATTAAAAAGATAATATAATTTAATTGATGTGACGTAAAGGAGAAGGATGAATTAAATTAATTAATTGGACCCATGTGGCATTATTGGAATGATAAGTTAATTTAATAAAAAGATTAGAAATAATGGCAATCATGGGAAATGAATAATAAAGGTTAATATTATTTTATTCATATATGAAAGTATATAGGAAGGACTTAGGTGTTAAGTTACAAAATTGAAACTCAATTGAAATCGAGAAACCCTCGTGCCTCTCTTCTTCCCCCCTCTCTCTCGCTTCCTCACTTGCGCCTCACGATTGGCCGCCTGTCAGCCCAAGCCTGCGGTGGGGCCTGAGCCCGAGCCCCTAGCTAGACGCGGCGTTGCTACAGCCCCTCACTAGGTTGATTCTGGACAGCTCCGCCATTAGCTACCTGATTCACCGCTGGAGGAGCCCTTGTAGCCGCCCCATAGCCTCTCTGTGCGACTACGCGGTACTGCTGCTAGAGCTCCTTGCCACGCCACACGGCCGAGGCCGCATCAGCCTCCGATTGCCTAGAGTCAGCAGGCCTCGATCACCCCTTTATACGACTCCGGCGATGGTAGCGGTTTCTTCCTCTTGGTATGAACTTGAATTGGGAAAGCCCTATGATGAACTCATGAATTAGAGCTATGAATGCTTCTTGATGTATGATGTTAATAGGGCTGCGATTAGAGAGGGATTAGGGGGGGGGGGGGGGGAGTAAAGGGATTATTAGTTTGTATGATGATGATGAAAGTATGAGTAAGTTTAATGGTAATTATGGTGAGTGTTTGTATAATTTTCGGAGCCCTATAAATAAGGGAGGTGACGCCAAATTTTTTTATGAAAATTCTAAGTGTTTATACCCTAGTAGAAATCATGTTGACATGCTTAAGTATGATTAGTTCTCATGATTATCATGTTTAAGTGTTGCATGCTTTAGATTGATCGATCTTGCAAATTAAGCATGCTTAGAAACATTTAAGAAGTTTTGAAGGCATGTAATGTTCGTTAAGTAGGAAAAACATGATCTTATGAGTTTAATGGCTCTTATATGATCGTTGGAGCTTAAATAGGATTCTAAGTTAAGAATACGATTTCCGTATTCTTAGATTTTCGTATTCTAAAGCCATAGAACTAAGTTATGTTGCATACTTACTCAGTATTTATAGATTTCGTATTTCGGTTCTAGGAAAGGGAAAAGGTCCAACGGGAGCTGCCGAAAGATCGAGCCAATCCTCGGAAATTGCGAAAGACCTGCAAAGGACTTAAGGTGAGGGGACTTCACCGTAAATCTAAACTTATTTCATGTATGTACCATGATTTTGGTTTTTTTTGTATTCTTATGAGATTTATGTCGGTTTGTGATTTTCCGATGGATTTCTATCGCTTTAGTTGCATAGTGATTTCATACTTATTATATGCTATGAAACTGAAACAACATAATTATTATAAAGTGAAATCTTAAATGGTAGATATTGATATTCACTGTGTCGTGACTGCTCCCTATCTAGACATAGACGAGTGATCTAGCGGGGTTCAGGATAGAGCCCATAAAGGATAGTAGATGATATTGGGTTAAGGAAGGGATTTGTTTTAATCCGTTTTTCTTAAATAAAAATGTTTGCGAAATCGTTTTCTATATAAAACCCCTTCTGAACTCTTTTGGGTGCCCGAATCAAATACGGGATGCACGCGTGACGATTGATACAGTTTGGTTGATCATACCACTGGTCGCCGTGTCTCCGGATATGAGGCGATGTGACCATTGATCTGATTGGTTGATTATACTACTGGTCGTCAAGCCTCGGATATGAAACGTGTGACGAGTGACGATTGATACAGTTTGATCATACCACTGGTCGTCAGGTCTCCATATGACACGAGTGACCATTGATAAAGTTGGTTGATTATACCACTGGTTTATGCGGCCTCGATGCTTGGATCGGGTTATTCCGCTGTCTCCCGATCATCAGGATCCTTTTATCCTGCTGATGACAGCTGGATTCATTCAGAGTATTAAACTAAGGTTGCATGTTGATTACGATACGAGGCTATTGTATATATGTGTTTCCTATATGCATGATATGATACAAGATTGATTGAGTATTTTCTTCAGATTTCTGATCGTGATAGCATGCGTATCAGATTCAAGATAATTGTGCTAACCTTCATGATTTATACTCGCATTATTTTTGTACTAGTATTTTAGTACAGATGACAGGTATGTATAATATATGGCGGAGTAGTTCTTACTCACCGAGCTTGTATAGCTCTGCCCCTTCGATTACTGTTTTTCTGTTACAGGATCTAGATTTGGAATCGTGATAGTAGCTCGTGTCTCGAGAAGGGATCGAAGTCTAACATGCTCTGGCATACCCACCTTGTGTTTCATTTTGTTTGGTTGTACTTGTAACACCCATCTCGCTAATGAGACAGATGTCACACCAGTTAGGCCTGGAGTACACCCAACCCTTAAGCTGTGCAATTTAAACCTGGAATCAACGATGTACTCTAAAATAAAATACATATGACGTAACATAACTGGTTACACACCAGGAGTCATATTTAAACCCAAGTCATAATTCGAGTACAACACTCAGAGTCATGGGCAACTAGGGCCCAAAATACAGCGGAAAGAAAACATAATTAGAGTTTAATACAACTCAACAACAATAAACAAAAGGGACAGTGCGCGAGTGAGCGGCTAGACCTCGATCCCTGCTTCAGACACGAGCTACTATCCCGATCCAAGTCTAGATCCTGTAACAGAAAAACAATATAGAAATGGGGTTGAGCTATACGAGCTCAGTGAGTATGGACTACACCTCCAAGTATTACACATACTTGTCATCTGTATTAAAATACTGGAACATAAACAATGTAAGTATAAATCATGAAGGTCAGCATAATTATCTTCAATCTTGATAAGAATGCTAGCATGATAAAAAATCTGGAGAAAACACACAAGTAATCTCATATCATATCAAGCATATAGTAAACATATATATATGCGATGGCCTTATATCATACAAGCATGAACCCCTAGCTAAAATATCTCCGGTAGGACTCCAACTCCTATCAGGAACAACGGTATGCCTCTACATGATCCTGATAACCGGAACTACATAAGTCCAATACTTGACGACCAGCGGTATGCCTCTATATGTGTACGTCAAGTATCAATCCCGTATCAGATATGAACTTTCACAAGAGACATGAAGGGAGTTATTATAAGAAGAACGACTTTCGCAAAAAATTTTAGTTTTATGAAAAACGATTGAAAACAAAACCCCTTCCTTAGCCCTGTCTCATCTACTAAAATATCTGGGCTCTATCCAGAGCCCCTGCTGGGTCCCCCATACATTAACTAACTAAAGTGCAGCTTATGATACATGCCTTAATCTTTAACTACCCCTTAGGGTTTTCGTAATCATATCTCATGCTCTGTAAAGTTAAATTCATTATACAAGCATAAAAATACTATGCAAGTATAGCAATAAATCCTTCGACATCCACAAACCTAGATAAAACTCATAAGAATACGATAAAACCGAAATCCTGATAAATACACCAATTAAATCTAGATCTACGGTGAAGTCCCCTCACCGGAAGTCCTCGCAAATTCCTAGGAATCACTCGGTTCTTCGGCAACTCCTGCTGGACCTTTTCCCTATCCTAGAATCAACGAGAGTACTAAGTAAATACGAAGTCTGTATTTTCCATAACTTAGCCCTATAGCTTAAGAATACAAAATCTAAGAATATGCAAATCATATTCTTCACTTAAAATTCCATTTAAGCTCCAAGGAGCATATAAGAGACATTAAAATCTTAAGATTATGTTTTTTCCTACTCAACGAGCATTACATGCCTTCAACACTTCTAGAATGGTTCCTAAGCATGCTTAATTTGTAAGCTCGATCGATCTAAAGCATGTAAGCTTAAACATGATAATCTTATAGCTATTCAGACTTAAGCATGTCAACATGATCGTTAATAGAGCATTTAGACTTAGGAATTTCAAGAAAAATCGGGCAACACCTCCTCTATTTAGAGGGCCCCTAAAATTATACAAACAATCACATTAATTATAACTCAAACTAGATCATGCTTTCCATAACATCATGCAATCTTCTATCTCTTTAATCCGCCCTTAATCCCTCTCTGCTCACAACCCTATTAACATCATATATTAAGAAGCATCCACAACCCTAAACCATGAATCTAATTAGGGCTTTCCCCAAATTAAGCTTCCAATTAACTCAAGGAGCTCACAATGATGAGAAGATGAGCTGTTGGCGCTGTGGTGGTCACGGCCAAACGGGGCTGCAAGGAGGGCAGCTCGTGTGTAAGGAACAGAAGACTGGGATGGCGGACAGTCAGCAGAGGCACGGAAAGGAGCTCCAAAGACTCGGGCGTAGGTAACGACGGCGGCCAGCGTTCGGACGTGTCGCTGAAAAGAGCGGCAGCCATACGCGGGCGACCGGGTACGTCGTTGGAAGGGGCAACAGCGTGGTGGCTTAGCGGAGTAAGCTTGGCCTTGGCGTGCGGGAGTGGCAGTACCTGAGGAGGGCGGTGGCGCAAGGGGTGGTCGGCGGGCGTGGGTGAGGTAGCGAGAGAGAAGTCGAGAGGGAGAAGGAGAGAGAGAACACTTCTCTTTAAAATCAATTCATCACTTCCCTTGCTTAGACCTAAGTCTGAGATATATAAAGGTAAATTATAATATTTTATTTTAATTATTTAATTCAATCCTTTTCATTATCTTATCACTTTAACTTGTTTTAATTTATCTCCCACCAACTTGAATTATTTTATTTTATCTTTCCCCACTTTACGTCCCATCGCCCCTTTTAATTAATATTATCTTTCTAATAATGTCCCGACCCAGATCCGGGAATCCTGGGTCAATAATATTAGTCATCACAGGAGTACTGTAGCCTCACGGGTATGTCCCTCGTCAGACCAGATCTGCGAATACTGACTTTTGACTCACCCGATCTGCTTTATCGGGACTCTAACATTTGTATGATTCTCCTACTTAATTAATCTTGATTACTTAACATTTACGTAATCTCCCAATTAATTAATCTAGGTTATCTTTACCGTCTGCCTCCAACTATTCCAAGCGTAAACGGCCTGGCCCAATAGGGCCATCCCTAGGCCCATTAGTTGCGAGACTGGATTTTAATTCATTAACCCTCGATTTTCCCTTTAATTGGGCTTTAAAATAAATAATTAATTTCTTGTGCTAATTAATCTCATTAATTGTCAAAAATTTTCTGATTTATTCACTTAGAAAATTCGAGGCGTTACAGTACTAGACCTTGATTATGTCTTTTCTTCCGCTGTATTTGGGGCCGTAGTTGCCCATAACTCTTAGTGTTGTTCTCTATTTATTATTTGGTTCGAATATGACTCCCGGTGTGTAACCGGTTATCCTTATGTCATATGGGATATTGTTTAGAGTATTTCATTGATTTCAGGTTGAAACTACACAGCTTATGGGCTGGGTGCACTCCTGGAACAGCTGGTGTTACCTTTGTTTCATTTGTGAAATGGGTGTTACAGGTGTAGAGTGTGGAGACACACCAGGAGGGAGTAAGGCAACATGTAGATACAACCTATCAAACCTGCATTCTGGCTGTCAGTTTCGAGAGATATTTGAGTCTTTTATTATTCCCCAGTTATTGTGTATAATATACCATTAGAAAATTTAGGAAATGATCTTTCTAACGAATCCTAGATCATTAAAATCCGACTTACGGATTAATAGATATGTGCAGTTCTTTCGGACTGCGCATAATACACTACTGAAATTGTGCGGTTCCGAGCTGCCAGTTTCGAGTATAGTTTTAGTTAGTTATAATATTCTGATTGGGGCATATAATATACCATTAGAAATTTTATGAAAGTAGCTTTCCAATGATCCTAAATCAAAGTAATCGGATGTCTGGATTGAAAGATATGAACAATCCTTTCCAGTACAAGAAAACTAATGTAAATTCTCGCATTGTGTGTGGGCATATAAATTAATAAGATCCTCATATGTGATTAAGTGGTTTGGGTTGGGCCTATTTTAAAATCAAACCGGATTAAGATCAATTGGGTTAATTAAGTTAGTAGGTTGGGTTAGATCTATGTTAAAGCAAACCAGGTTAAGTTAGTTAAGTGGTTAAATTGAATTGGGTTTGTTTTAAATCAAATGGAGTTATGTTAGACAATTTATTTATGTGAGTTGGTTTTGATTTGATCAAGTAATGTTAAAAGTAGGTTTATGTAACTTGGGGTCCGCTTGGTTAGACTTCCACCAATTAGGAATTGGGTTAGGTTCGGTCAAGTCCAACTTGGTTTGGGTCCAGTCGATTTAAAGGGTTGGGTCTGACCAACTAAGAAGATTGAGTCAAGTCTAACAAGGTTAGGATTGGGCTTTGTTTAAATTATTGAGTTGTGGTTAACCAGTTTAAACTTGAGCTCAAGTATTAGGTGATCAAGCTAAGTAAAGTAGTTGGGTCTAGTCCATTTCAATGAGTTAAGTTAAATAGGCTTGGTTTAATCATGTTGAAGTGGATGGGTCCAAACCCAGATAATACAAGATGGACTTAATCAAACAAATCAATTCTACTAAGTTGGATCCGGTCAATTTGAGTTAGATTCAACAATTTTGTGAGTAAAGTTGGGTCTAACCAGGTTATGATTGGCCAAAGAATTAAAAGAAGAAATAGTGGGAAAGGGGAATAGAACCCAAGACCTCCATGATCAAGCTATTGGGCCTTAACCACTAGGATTCAACAACTTTTGGTAAAGGGTGGGATTCAGATATCTAATAAAGAGCTGACAAGGGTCCACTAGACTAGAATATGGTCTAATATTGGACCATTCATATGCATATATGGTTTATGAATAATTATCGTTGCTTACATAGAATTTATTACTATATTTGACATAAAGACGCATCAGGAAGGAGTCCCATAGGATTCAGGATATCGCTATTAAAGTAAGTACTTTTGCCTAGTACCCACCCAGTGATGTGCTTCCTTCACTTTGTTGATTCATGTTTCTTGTAAGTTCCTTTGCCTAGCACCCACCCAGATTTGGGTTTTCTTGACTTTGCTATTACCATGCTTTTGTAAGTGCACTTGTCATGCTCCCACCCATCTTTGGGTTCCTTTTGTTTGATGATTGCTATTTGATAGCATGCCGTTTCTTTCATAAATGATCTCGCTTATTGGTTGCATGTACATACCGCTGCTTGTTTGGTTTCCTTCCCCATGTATGTGTATGGTTGCTTTGTGTGCTGAGATAGTGTTTTCTGTGCCATGTTTGTTAGTTGACCGGTACATGGCGTGCAGCTTAACACGTGAGTCCCGTATGCGCGCCGGACGGAGAGCAATGTGTATCACTTAGACTATTTGTTGTTGTATACTCAACAGCGAAGCATACCCACTTGTGACCGTGGACGCATACCTTGTGGAGACTCATGGTGCTTGTGTTTAGGTTGGGTAGGTATGCGTCAGTGGAGTGAGCGGGCTCACTGGCCTCCTGTTGTCAGGCATAAGACCATTGAGACACGTGGTATTTGTTTTATCCGGGAAGGTGTGTGTCAGTTTTCCTTGTATTTTGGATTCTCCCACTTGGTGCAAATATGTTGCGGGCGTCCAGGGGGAGGACAATCTGGATGTCCTGTAGTCCTACCAGGGGGAGGAAACTCTCGATGTCCACCCGTCAGTGGGATGATACGCTGTATGTAGGAGCGCTACCAGACTCGAGGGTCTAGATGTGATTAACAGTGATTATCGGCTGAGGTCGATGAGCACCGGGTGATGACGTGAAAGTTCTTGTCTATTTCTTGTTGTATTCTTTGTTACGGGATTGTCGGATAGTGATTCTTGTGTCTGATCTTGTTTTTCTGATATGTTTATGGTTTCATATAGATCACTATTTCTTCGTTGACTTCATTGACGTCTTTGTACTCTATGCGGGGGTGCTTACTGACCTTTCCTTTCGAAAGCTCATTCCACTTGCTTCTTTTCCTCTTTTCCAGATTTGAAATATTAGTTGATTAGATCTAGGAGCTGCGCGAGGGATCGGGATAGCTTGCCGAGGTTCGTGGACCTCAGATTTTCTTATGAGTGAGATTGTACTTTTATAGGACCCTATAGGGCCTGAATTTGTATCGATCATTGTAGAGTATTTTGAAACCCGACTTTAAATCTCGCTGTAAGAATTCTAATTATTGATGTTAATAGATTTATGTTATTGCATGCTTTTGATTTACATAGGCCTTGTATCTGAGTAGGGCTTGCCTCTACTTGGAGTGCATTGCAGTACGTAACTTCTACTCATTACTTAGGGCACAGGGGATTGGGTGGTGACAAGATTACTGGCTATAAGGTTCAACTTGTGGACTAATTTTAAGTAGACTTGATTTCCATACTGTTGATTAAGACATGAGAGTCATTTTCTCTTTGTGTGGGTGATCTTTTGTGTTCTTCCTTGGTGAATCATTGGTTTGCAACAAGTGTGTACATAATAATTAGTAGTATTCTATTCTATGCTCGATGTTAGTTGGTATCAGAACATCAACATCTTCCTAGGGTGAGATTTTATTAGTTTCAATGCTGGTGGTCGTGGTCGTTGTTAGAAGGTTCCGAATGGGGAAGTCCAGCACCATGATTATAGCATTTTGGAGGTGATAATTGAGGATTTCCAGAAGCAAGTCGCAGCTAACCTAGCATCAGTGCTACGTGATCTCAAGGATTATGAGAGCTTCGATCACAATTCCGATTCCACTTTCGTTATCCTTTTTCACCATCGTGCCCTATTCCAGGAGCACTGTGGTTGGGATGAGCGTCATGGAGACCTCGGCTTTTAGGTTGATTTGCTAGAATTTTTTGGTATATTACAGGCTGAGGGATTCATTGATTGGTTAAACAATATGGAGCATATTTTTTATTAAAAAAAAAGATTGCAAAAGTATTAAAGTGAAATTGGTTGCCATCAAACTCAAAGGAAAAGTATCTGGGTGGTGGGAGCAGTTGCAGCGCTCAGGAGACAAGCAAGGCAAGGCCAAGATCACTGATTAGGAGAAGATGAAGAAGAAGATGAATGATCACTTCCTTCCCCTTTGTTTACACTCAAACCTTGTTTCAACGGCTTCATATATTGAGACAGGGCACAAGATCATTCGATGATTACATAAAGGAGTTTACCAGTTGGTCCCCTGGAACAATTTGTTTGAGATGGAGGAGCAAATAGTTGCACGATACTTGGGAGGTCTACGCCAGACCGTGCAGAATGTCCTCAACCTTCACTTGTTGTGGACTTTTTCGAAAGTATACTAGAGTGTACTCGCTATTGAAAAACAACAAAACATCAAGCCAATAATTAGGAGCGATCAAGACAGCTTGTTTGTTAGCCTTCAGGATAATTGTTCGGTCTAATAACTACCGTAGGGTAATTCTAAGCCTACTATTATATATTTTTGTTTTAGTGAATAGGGCCATAGATTGATTGATTGCAAGAAACCTGCTATTCAGAAGGGAAAATATTTGTTGATTGAGGAGGGTGTAGTAGACAAGACCAAGAAGATTGGTGAGCTCGTGTATAACGATGATGATACTAGTGATGTGTTGTATGAGATCGCCATGAGACTATAGTCTTTCGTAAGAGTATCTACTCCGAATGGCGATTTATGGGACGATAGGTCGAGAAAAAATATTTTCCATAGAACTTCTTAGTTTCCAATAAACTTTTCCAAACGGTCATTGATAGCATTAAGTGTGAGAATATAGTATTCGAGGAGGTTGTATAGAAATTTCAGTTGAAGATGGTGCGACATCCTATGATATACAAGTTGTTATGGCTAAACAAAGGCTATGAGATAAAAGTAGATAGGTGATGCCTTGTATCCATTTCAATTGGTAGAAAATATTTGCCTAGTAGGTTATTGTGTCTATGGATGCGTGTCATATATTGTTGGGTTGACCATGGCATTATGATCGTAGTGTTGTTCATAATGGATGGAGGAATACATATTGCCAAAGAACCAAGTGGAAAAAGATTGTGTAGGCTCTCCTGTAGAAAAATCCCGTTGCTACCCTAGTACCCAATAATACTAACCTGCTTTATATGCCCAGGTTTTTAGATTAGATTGTGTGTTTGTATGTTGTTCCTTGATCCATCACTTTAGATTGTGACACCTAGTTCATCACACATTTTTGAAAGAGCATCTTGGGGAAACTGGGGACATAGTTGAGTTTTAGCTGTATATACCACTCCTAGACGGATGGTAAGTCCTAGGCGGTGAAGCAGAGTTTGGGAAACCTTTTGAGGTGTTTGGCCAAAACTAAGCCGAAGTTGTAAAAGCCGCACCGTTTATAGCTTAATTAAATCCTTAATTATCCTCTTAATTATGTTGAATGAATTTTAAGATATATGAGAGGTTAAATTTCAATGGATGTGCTTAATGATAATTGATGGCATGAGAAGGTTCCAAATGGAAAAAGATGTTTGCTAGCTTTATTTGCAAATTATCTCTCAGGGACCTAGGTGTAATATTAGAAGGAGAAGTGTTTAATGGTAAAATCTCCTTCACACAAGCATGAACTGGAGAAGGACCTGTCAAGAATCCAGGAAAGGATGGGGTCTAAATGGAAAAATTACCCTCTCACAAGATAGAACAAGCATGGGGCTTGTATGATAATTTTGAAAGGACTCAGGGGTTATTTACTATAATCCACGTGAATACATGCATGAGATCAGTCAGTTAAATGCCAACGGATGGGATTAAAAGCTATGGATAAATGAAAAGTCTCGGATAGTTGAGATCATAACAAAGTGGCATTGATAATTAAATAAGCCCGCGATAAAATTGCAAAAGTGCTGAGAAATCATGTATGGGATTAATACTCCATGATCTTTTTATTGTTGAACAGCTGGAATCAAGACTAATTGGGACTAATGACCATCGAATGGTAGAAGAGGTAACGTGTGGCCATGTGGGGGAGAAGGAACCTGCGGAGAATTAAAAGACAAGGAGTTTCGGGAAGGGAAAAGAGTTCTTCTCACCCACGCCAGCGTCTAAATAGTAGATCCAAAGGAGATTGGCCATACTGGATTCACCTAGTTCCCTATACACTAGTGGTGAAGTACAGTCAACCGTCCCATCATTAGCACGCCACCGCCTCTAAGCAATGAAGTGACCATCTCGAGCCCATAAACGATACCTTTGTGGAGTGGTAAAAAGCACAACTTGCCAACCCACTCGCTACCTACTACTCCTCTCCTCCATTCCATTGCCGTTCAGGGACCGAGTGAGGCTCCACACGGTATGTCGGACCTCCTCCTCTCGCGATGCGTAAATGGCGAGGACGTAGAGGCTTACAACCACGCCCTGAAGTTCCGGTCAAGGATGGAACAATGCTCGCACCCTTTGGCAACCAAGAGAACTGGATTGCTTGTGCCATCGAGGGGAAGACACCGGACAAGACGTCGAAGGTTCAAAACAATGTCCGCAGCAGAACTTCTTTGGAGCACCACAAAACCTTGCTCCTGGTGAGCTTCTAAACCCTATAGAAAAGTAGTAGTAGATGCATGCATGCACGGTTTGATAGATGAGTTAGAGGTTGCTATTCTCCCTCTCCTCTGATACTTAGTATGAACTCAGAGACCTTTAGATACTGATCATGTCTGGTAATTACTGCAGGAGTTCAGTGTGATGGTTAGGAACACTAGCATTAACATTCTTCAGGCTACAGTAGGGGTTGGTTGTGAATAAGAGAGAGTGCTGGTGTATGTATTTGGGACAGGTTGGGTTTGATCTTCAGTCACAGATTTGTTTGTAAAAAATTTTACATTTCACTATGTGGTTTCGGATGCTATAGTAGAGGATCCACTTGCAACTTCTGTTTGAAGATATTTGATAGGTTTAGTGAAGGTTATTTTTCTTTATAAGATGGTTCAGGTGTTGATTGTATGTAATATATCCTTTATGAGGGGTTGTTTTGTATCAATCTATAAGTCTGTATAAGTGAAAACTTTGATTGTAGAATTCATGTAGATGAATTATAACCCAGACAAAAAAAGGTTGAATCAATGGGACAAGGCTCAGTTCAGGTGCAAGGAGTGCGTAGACATGGTTATGATGGTAGGTCTGATGGGATGGCATTAGTTGATCCATGGACCTAGTTGGCTACTTAATATTTGAGTGCAAGAACCAAACGAATTGGCCATAACCAAACCCACCCAATTGGATAGATTTTGAACAAGATTTTTAATGGGTTAGGGCTTGTTAACGGACCTAGTCAAATAACTTGGCCATGATGTGGGTTGTCAACGAGCTGAGTTTAAAAGGGAGCAACAATGGTGAGCTGGTGGGCCACAACCTCATGCAATGGAGTAATAGAGAGAGGCTATGACCCATTCCAATCATACTTGGATTTGGGTTGAGATCTTAATATAAATGGGCCTGTTTTCATAGGATTGGCCTTGTGAACTCTTAAATAGTTGGGGCCCGATTCCATTTAGCAAATACATTAGTTAATAAACATGGTTAAGGGATGTAAATTAACTAAACACCCGTGAGGTTTATACATATCAAAAATCTGTGAATATACTAAGATTAAATTTCATTGATCAGATCCCAACATAGAGCGTTGAGACGTGGCTAGATTTAGGATCTGATTAGCGTTATTGAAAAGGTAGGCTCTCGTACAGGTTTTTTGAGTATTTCTGAACTCAATTACCTTCTCTCTTGGAATGTATGATTTTGATATCCATGATTCTGAGGCTCGTTGGAGTGTGGATCCTTCTGTTCTATGTTCTAATTATAGAAAATTTTAGTATTGATACTCTGATTTTGTTCGAGACGATTTTGTTTCCTTAAGCCCTTATTCAGTTTTGGGACGTGGTCCCCATCTTGCTTTCATGTAGTATCACACCCGACCCGGTTTCCAGGGCCTCTTGCACGTGCACAGACCGGCCCTACCCAAGTGGAGGTGAGCCCCACTTGGATACAAGGCCTAAATGAATCATAAGCATGCAATAAAATAAAGTAACTATCAACAGTAATCAGAGTTATACAGCGAAATTGAAAATACACATTTGGTTTCTGACATTCTACAAAGGTTATGGCCCTTCAAGGGTCCAACAATAACATCATCTCACACCCAAGAAAAGACTTGAGGTCCTCGAACCTCGGTAAGCTTGTCCAAACTCTCGCGCAGCTTCCGAAACCAATCCAGCTAATCCCTCAATCTAAAAGAGAGAAAATCAAGTGGAATGAGCTTTCGAAAGGAAAACTTAGTAAGCACTTCCAGAGGGGAATACAATGAAGCCAAAAGAGAATAATCGAAACTAAAAGTGATCCAATGGAAAACAAACATATCAAAACTCATGAATAGACAACAAGATCACTATCAGTCAGTCTCGTAATCAAGGAAAACAATTGTCTAGAACTCTTTCACGTCATCTCCATGTGCTCATCTTACATCCAGACCCTTATGTCCGGTAGCACTCCAACGTGCACGTATACGGTCAACGTATCATCCCACTAACGGGTAGACATCCAGGGTTTCCTTCCCCTGGTAGGACTATAGGACGTTCAGAGTGTCCTCCCCCTGAACGCCCACAACTTATTTGCACTCTTTGGAGAATCTTCAATAAAATATGTATTGAAATACCAACCCGAACAGAACACTGGCTCACATGTTTCCATGGCCACGTCTCGATCAACGGGAATGGTATTTTCAGCATCCTCAAGCATATTAACAAACATATACTAACACAGGGATTTAACAAAATAGGAAAACGAATACGTGTATGCAAATCAAGCAATAACATAGTACACATGATGTCTTCAAAGCCAATCAAAGAAAATCAAAAATATCGATGCCAACAACATTCTAACAAAGAAACAAGATCAAGGATTCAAAGCCAAGAAAACCCAAAACTGGGTACTAAATTAGGAAGGAGTAACTTACCTCTATTTATGATATCTGGAATCCTTCGCGGACTCCTACTCCAGATGTGTCTCTACGTCAGTATCTGGCAATAGAGTCTAATTTAATATTGGTAACGTTTTAAAATTTCTAATTAACATGCATGATGCCCTATTTTGGCCCAAGTCCGACTTATGGGCCTTCCCGTGTCCTCCATGTCGTTTCCCTTTTTATTTCCTAAGCTTCTTCTTCTTTATTAATAAACTTTCTCTGCTCATTCCAAAAGAATTAACTAGTGTAGTGGCTAAGGCCCACCAAGCCCAAGTGGGAGGTCCTTGCTTCCATCCCCCTCCCCTACCCTCTTTTGTATATTTTTGTTTTTATTTACTTTTCAAACATTGGCTAAACCTAACCAGCTAGCCAACTTGACTAAGCCTAGCCCCTTATAATCTATTGGACTAAACTTGTTTGATTAAAACCTAGCCCACTTAAATCAGTTAAACCCAACTAACTGAATTTGACTCAATCAACTATACTTGATTTAATTGAACTTTGTTGGTAAAACTTATACCCACTTAACTGATCAATCAATAGATTTAAAAAGAAAACAAATCCAGACCCATCATACCTATGTCCAAACGTAGCCCACAACCTAACTAATTCAATCCATTCACTAAACCCAATCGGTTTCAATTCAACTCAATTTATCAAGACCCAAACCTAACTAATTGACTCAACCCAATCATACTTGACTTAAAATCAACTCAATCTCTCAGGTTTTAACTTGACCTAGTCTGGTTAGACCGGAGTTATCCGAACTCGTCTTCAACCTCCAAACAAGCCGCGCTAGAGGAGAGGAGAGACATGGCGATCGCTGGCGACGAACGGGTGTGGTCGGATCGTATCTCTCCCAAGGCCTCAGTCGTCTGGGGACGCCTGACGTGCAGCGAGGTTTTCCTTGGGCTGAGAGCCCTCGGATTCCTTTTCTCATCACCAGAGCACCTTCTCCAGCGGTCGGTGTCTCGACAGAGGGTAGCGAAAAATCTCACAACCCTCATCCGCCTTCTCTCAACATACTTGCTACACTACATGCATGCACAGTTTTTAACAAAACTGATAGAGAGGTGGGAGGCTTACCGGCGATCGTCGTTCGTCGAGATCTCTATGCACCGGAGCCCTTCTCCCCTTTTTGTGCTCCTCTGAAGGTGTATGCGGCTACCTGGTAGTCGGTCTCTAGCCAATGGAGGCTCACCGGTGATCCACTCCTCCTTTCTATCTTTCTCTCTCTCTTGTGGTGGTGGTGGCGCTGGCTCACAGATGGTGTCCAGGTTTCGCAGGAGACTTGCACTATTTATAAAGCTCGAGGAGAGCTTCCAGATAATCTACTTTTGATCAGATGAGACTTTATCTCTTCCTTAAATTTTATTTTGCAGCTGTCCTGGATAGCAGATAAGAACACGCGGCGACGACGCGCCGAAGAAGAGAGAGTTCGTCGAGCCTCACGATCAACTTTCCTCAATCGTGTGGCTAGGATTAGGTAATTATAATCCAACGGTTAGATGTCTGTGTTCGTGCTTCGGATCCGGTACTCTTTCAGATGAACAGTAATCATTAAAATAGATGGACGATTGGATGAGGCTCCTGTGCCTCGAACTTAAACTAAACCCGAGATAGACGTCCCAGATCATCTCCCACTATTTAATAGATGGATGGCTAGGATTAAGTCCCCTGCCTAGAACGTAACCCTTGATCTGGGATCTTTTAATCTCAACCGTCCATTCTTTTAACTATATCTCTCTGCATGAGTCACATGTTTTTTTTTTACAAATAAGTCCTTTCTTTTTAAAACTCTTACATGTAGGTCCCTCGTCTGAGAGAGATACAAAATTCTCGTTAGGTCCCTGACTCTCCTGATATTACAACTAGGTCCCTGGTCCAGAGAGAGACATATTATCCTTCAGTCCTTAATTTTCCCAAAAATTACTATTAGGTCCTTAATGATCCTAATTAACCCTAATTAGGATATTTATCATTTTACTCTCTCTTCCATAAGCAACCATAAAATTTCCAATTAATGACAAGCTTCTCAAATTACAAATTAAAGAGATTAACTAAACAAACCTTTATTTAAAATAAAAAAAAAATTCAGTTACATTCTATCCATAGGGACCTTTATTCGCCAATCAACTTAAGAAGTGAACTAGTTAAAGACTAATATAAACATATTTATTATCGAAAGAAACTCTAAATAAAATAAAACATTAAAAATCATGGATCTCACATGTAGTCAGGCGGAGTTAAGCTTGACACCTTACCCAGTCAGAAGGAGTTAAGTCTGACACCTTACCTTATCAGAGGGAGTTAAGTTTGACACCTTACCCAGTCAGGGGGAGTTAAGCTTGACATAGTACCCAACATGAGGGAGTTAAGTCTGGTCGTGTTGACACGTAGATCATGGTGTTATCCGTTCATTTGCTTATTGAGCTGTTGATTTGTAGTATCTCTTTATAACTTATATTACTGTGTATTTCTGAGTATGCATTTGGATATCTATTGTTGGGTATTATATTTAGATATAATGTTTTGGCCTTTCGCTACGTTGTTTTATGTAACCCTACTTAGCCTTTTTTTTGGCTAATGCACTTTTGCGCCCCCGCTCCCCCCACGCCACTCCCCCGCTTTTTTTTTTTTTTTCCATTTGACGACAAGTGGCTAGGAGCTGGACTTAGGGCTGTAAACGGGCCGAGCTTGATCGGGCTGGGCCTAGCTCGAATTCGGCTCGAAATAGCCTAGCTTGAGCTCGAAATTAGCTCGAATAAGCCTCAAATTAGCTCTGATTTTAAGCTTGCCTCGAAAGCTCTCTTAATTTTAATTTTGAAAGCTCGAGCTTGAAATTAAAAGCTTATTTAAATTAAGAACTTGTCAATACTAAATATTAAATATTTTATTCATATATTTTAATATTTATTAGTTTTTATTAATTTTATTAATTTTTATTGATTTTTTTAATAATATTTATATTATATATTAATATATTAATATTAAATTTCGAGCTTTCGAGCTGAGCTCGATTGAGCTCGACTCGGCTCGAAATTAATTTCAAGCTCGAAATTGAAGCTCGAGCTCGGCTCGAAAGCTCGAAATTCCGAGCCAAACTCGAGCTTTTACCGAGCCGATCTCGAGCTGCTCACGAATAGCTTGATCGTTTGACAGCCCTAGTTGGACTTAGGAAGGAGCTTCCATGGGATAGCCTAACTGTGTAGGGGATATTATGGGTTGAGGTCTGCGGGCCTCTATTCTCTTCGAAGTGAGAGTTCCATATTTGTATAGGACCCACATAGGATTCATAACTCCGGTATTATTATTCTGATGTATCTGATTTTATTAGAAATGTTTAAATTTATATCTCTGCTTTTCACTAAGCCTTATGCATGCGTATGGTGGTGACCCTTATAAGTACGCGGCTGCTCGATGCTGTGGCCCGTGATCGTGTTTGAGGCGCGGGATGTAAGTAGTGCAATTTGATGTTGAAGAAGAATTTGCCTATAATAGTTCCAAGAACAGAACCACAAGCTTGAGCCCATTTAGGGTTCTCTATGAATGGAACCTATTTGTAATGCAAGACTTAGGCCCCTACTCCAAATGTCAGACGTTTTAGTCCCATGGTGGATGAGATGACAAAGCATCTTCGAGGCATCCATGAGGAGGTGAGAATGGTTATTTACGCGAACACTACCAAGTATAAGACCCAGGTTAACTCTCATCGTCAATAGGTACTTTTTGTTGTTTGTGATTTTGTTTTGGTTGTATTAACTCGTGATCATTTTCCTTTTGGTGAGTATAATAAGTTCAAGGTGCGGAGATTTGACTCTATGAGGTATTACAAAAGATCAATGATAATGCTTATATGTTGCGCCTTCCTAGCCACTTGAAGACTTCTAATATCTATAATATGAAACACCGAAGTCCTTGTTTTGAGGATTCTTACAGATGATGTTGAGCTGTTAGATTGAATGTTAATGGTATTGTGATATCATGAGCTGGAAAGTCAGCGCAAATGCAAGGAATTGATCCAAATATTCTCATGATTGGGCAGCTTAAGGTATTTTCTGGCTTTTGGCGATAACCTTTGCTACATGTGTCAGAATAGTGTATAAGACCCAAATCTGGAAATATCTTTTCAGTGAGGACACTGTGATCATGAACTATGCTCGGTCGGCATCATTTTCTACCTCAAATTCTATTGTTTCCCCTCTTGATCACTATTTTCATTATTTTTCAATAATTTTAGTAAAAGTCATCCATCAAATCAAGAAGTGATTTGATCTTGATTTGGTCCATATTTCTGGACAATTACTTATCTTATTTATAATTTCAATTTAGTAATACTTCCACAAATTTAGTGATTGCTTCTCCAAAATTATACGGATTGTAACAAGTAATAAAGTGAACTAGGCAAGTCGAATGTTGAACCCACAGGGACTAAAGAAGTTCTAGTACTAACTAATCCTCTATTATCTACTCCAATTGGATTTTGGGGGGTTTGACTAAATCCTAAATTAAGCTAAATGTTGAATTCTAATGAAAACGAAATTGATCTCAAGGTAATCAATCAGAAGAGGAGATACTCGGGTAATGAATCCCTCTTGGGTTCTTAATAAATTGTATTGAAAAAGACTTCTTAATAAATTTCTAACACCCTCGTTGTATTAGGTTTGTTTTTTGGGAATCTATGTCTTGGAAGGGTCATGGGAACAAGGGATCTAAGGGATTCACTCACCTAAGTACCCGATCTCTCAGCGTACTCACAACTCTCTCTCCTGAGGTAATTCTAATACGATGAGGCATTGGCTTCTTCCCTCATATGAATCCTATTGAATATTCGGGCTGTCGTAACATAGAGATTCCATACATAAAAGCACACTAATTAGATATCAAAACAATAATAAATAATTAATTAATCATTAAACCCTAACCTCAGAGTTCATTGTTCCCCAGTATCTAGAAAGTTAGTTCCCCGTTAGAGGGGAACACAAATCCAATACAAAGCGAATAACGAAGGAAATAGGCATAATAAGATACACTTTTCCCTCCACAGTTGGTGGCTTCAAATGATTGGATCTTCAATGGAGCAGCTCCTCCTCTCCTTCAGGACTCGCCTCTCTACACCGTTCAAGATTCAATATAATAGTTATGGGATGTCTGAAATAGTAGAGAATGCCTCCCTAAACCATAAAAGCCGATATTTATATCCTTTCCATCATGGTCAGGCATGTGTGCCCGTATCCTTACCGTATGGGTCTACCGTGTTATAGAAAATAGGTCAAATATGCGCCATACGAGCATCTATACAGGCTCATACGGGCCCTTCTGGTCTTCTAAATTCATGTAAAATCGCATCCTCAAGGCATAATGGCTAGTATAGGCCCATATGATGCATAGTTAGTCTTCTGGGAAGCTCAGACGACCCCGTATGGCCCTTTATATTCTTCTGGAAGACTCAAACGACACCGTATGGGCTCGGGGAAATCAGGGAGAGGTTCTTCAATCCATACAGGCCTATACCACCCCGTATAAGGACTCCAAAAATACTTCATTTTGTACTGAAATCATCTTCAAAAGTCTCCATTCTCTCAGGATGTCTCCAATGTCTTCTATTTATCAAAATGATCACTTATTAAGCATCGATGGGCCACATTTTCACCAAATAGCATACAGACTATACATGAATAATAGAGAAAAATATGCGTAATTAAACACTTATCAAACCATCTCCAAACTTAGGCGTTGCTTGTCCTCAAGCTAACAAAAAGAAAAATTATAGAATTGATAAGTGTTTATCCTCCGACTAAGGAATAAATAATTTTACTTTACTCAAAGTTTCACCACCAAAATGTGCATTCTCCTATTTCAACCCTTGAATTTAGATCGATCTCGTAACATCTTTCATCATAGCTCTAAGTAGAAATTTCACTCCAGTTACCATGTTCTTGAGTCTTAAAACGACAAACACCCTTTCAATAAAATCTAGAGGCTCCTTGGGACTCTAAGGACAAAACAACCAATCCAATAATCACGAAAAGGTGGACAAGTTTGAGGAGTGTAACATTAAGCAAAATCAGGTCTCATTTTTTTTCGGTAGGGCATGCCTAATGGATCCTACTTTCCAGTACTGAAGCCTAATGTAAAGTGTAGATCCTTTTGTCTGAGGGATGCACATGCTGATTAGGTACCAGAACACCAAACTACTCCGAGGATTACTGATGCAGGAGGCTCGAGTCAAATATTGGTACCGGGTTGGCGGGTCAACGTAAATACGGGAAGTTATCGAGTCAATTCTGAGATTGGGTCGGTTTTGGGTGTGGTTCGGTATTTTGGCCATAACTTTGGCAACTGATATCAGAATCGGGCATTCGACCCCAATTCAAAAAGCTCTTTACGGCGCGCACGATATGCGGACGTCATATTAGACAGAATTTTTGTTTTTTTTTTCTATTTTTAGAAATATTTAATCCGCAAAATTAGGGTTTTCGGTCTTTTTTCTATTTTTTGTAATATTTCATATGCTAAATTAGGATAGGATTTGAATTAGATTTGATCTCAGATTTTTAGGAGTTATCTTATTTTTTTAGAGTTTTAAATTTAAAAAAGTTTAGTTTTAAATAATAATTTGTCAATTTTAGCAAATTTAGATTAGATGATAAGGTTTCTAGGTTAATCTTTTGAGGCAATTTAACCGGGCTTGTGGGTAAGTTTTTCGTTATTGAATTTTGATGAATAATATTTTCTTGAATTTCAGAGTATTTTCTCTAGTTCTTTTGGTTCTTTGTTTGTTCTTCCTTTCGGTCCTTGGACCTGGCTAGCCCGCGGGATAATCGCTACCCCGCCGGGCGTCAGTTGGTACCAAAGCTCAACATCTTCCTGGGAAGCGTCATCATCGGCATTAATGACTGGTGGTCATGGTCGTCGGGTTGGACAGGTTCCGATTGAGGAAGTCTAGTACCATGACTTGAGCGCGCTGGAGGCGATAAACAAGGAACTACAAAGGCAAGTCGTAGAGTTAACCCAACGCTTGATGATAAAGGATTTGTAGAGGCAAGTCAAGAAAATATCAAGGCGTTTGGCGGCGATAGATTTTGATCATGGTTGTCGTGGGCAGTTTCCGGCAGAGGAAGTCCAGCACCATAATCATAGCGATCAGAGGTTTGGCCACCCCATCTACCAACCCATCTACGACGATGATGTGGAGGAGGAGATCCCGCCCATCTTCAACAATGATGTGGAGGAGGAGATCTCGCCTATCTACGACGACTACGAGGAGGAAATTGGCGAGCCCGAGGAGGAGATTGGTCAGCCCATTTATGACGATGATGGGACTAGCATTGTGTTGGTATCCCGATGGGAGGAAAATCCTCCTGGCCCGGTAACCAACACTACTGACCAAGTTTCGGTCTCTAGGGTTTTGATTGAGATCAAGCACGGAGATCCAGACCTACAAACAAAGGTGAAGTCGAACTCGGGGTCGAGTTCTTTCCAACCTGGGGTGGCTGATGCAAGAGGCTCGAGTCAAATGTGGGTGCCAAGTTGGCAGGTCAACATAGAGACGGGAAGTTATCTAGTCAATTCCAAGATTGGGTCGGTTTTGGGTGTGGTTCGATATTTGGCCATAACTTTGGCTAACGATATCAGAATCGAGCGTTCGACCCCAATTACAAAAGCTCTTTGCGGCGCGCACGACATGGGGATGTCATATTAGAGAGAATTTTAATGTTTTTTTCCTATTTTTAGAAATATTTAATCGGCCAAATTAGGGTTTCGGTCTTTTTCCTATTTTTAGTAATATTTCATATGCCAAATTAGGATAGGATTTGAATCCGATTTGATCTCGGATTTTTAGGAGTTATTTGATTTGTTTATAGTTTTAAATTTAGATAAGTTTAGTTTTAAATAATAATTTGTCAATTTTAGCAAATTTAGATTAGATAATAAGGTTTCTAGGTTAATCTTTTGAGGCTATTTAACCCGGCTTATGGGTTAGTTTTTCATTATTGAATTTTGAGTAATAATATTTTCTTGGATTTCAGAGTATTTTCTCTGATTATTTGGTTCTTCGTTTGGTCTTCCTTGCGGTCCTTGGATCCGGCTAGCCTACGGGATAATCGCTACCCCGCCCGGTGTCAAATACAACTCTGGCTAGATGCGTTCATACTTAGGAGTGGCTTTCGACTTGAGGGACACTCTAATTAGGAGCTAGAACCCCAAACTACTTTGTCACAACAAGTGGCAGAACACTATCTTTATTATTTTCACAACTTCTATGTATACTATGACATTATTGTTCTCTTACTTGTCCACTAGTTTTAAATTATAAGAGCTAGATGCTTGAACTAGTGTCACGAAATCTCTTGGAGCCATTGAAAGCAATGCTTAGATAATCAAGTCAAAAGAACATGGAAATGAGTTATCTAATGGTGCTATAGAATATGAACACCACAAAGATTTTCTCTAAGTATCCATGGTGTCCCACAGAAGAAGTCGACAAATTTTATGCTCAGGTGGTGTAAACATAGAGTAAAGTAAAAAAGCTGAAATTTTTTTTATAAAGCCATCGTAGGTGTATATTAAGCATGCATTTCATATATAAGGATTTTCAATGAATTTCAAAATGTACTACCCATCTCCAAACTTAGAATAATACATCGTAATTTGACACTAAGCATACATTTATTATAAAAATTTTCAATGAATCACAAATAGGTCTACCCATCTCCAAACTTAGAATGGTACATTGCTATCAATGTGCAAAATAAGGCATGTCAAAGGAAATAATAGGCAATAAACATGAGGATAAAGGCAAATTGAAACTTCCTCGTTTAATTGGCGAAGGTCCTGATTTCCAATTTGTAGTCTTGTCGGCAATTCCGGGGAGTGCACTTCAATCTATCGATTATGTGAGATAGGAAATAGACATTATAGCTTACTAGATGATAAACAGAAGCTAGATAATAATAAAAAAGATAATAAGTTTAGCAAGGAGAAGCCCTTGCTAACTGGTACAAAAGATTCTAGATTAGCTGAAGATAAAGACAACTGAAAGAAAATAACAAGATGATACGTCCTGATCCTCAATCCTACACCTCCTTACCCTATGGTGTAGTAGCTGGTGTGGTGGCTCGCGAGAGGTGGGGGGGAGGAGGGCTTCAAAGCTGATGCGGTAGCTGTATACCCATTGTTTGATAGAGTTGACACTTCTAACCTCATGGTTTCCAAAGTACCTACAAGAGTGGTGGTTTCTTCGTCTTCTTCATCATCCTCTATGGGTAGACGAGGCCTTCATCTTGAGGTAGTGTCAATTGTGGCTTGACCCTGAAACATGGGCGAGGTAGCAATAGAGGTAGTATGGCCCGAAAATCAACATGATGGTCACGTTGATCTATGGGGTTGATGCACCTTGAAACCCTAGATTACAAGAATTGGATATGAAAACCCATAAGAATTGCAAAGTTAAGGGATAATTATAGATTTCATGCTTTGAGTACCAAAATCGGGATGCAAACATGTGGAAAATGCGAGGGCATATCATGGTAGTATGGATGAGAGAGAGGAAAGCGATGAACAATGTAAATTTAAAACAATCCGGATTCTTTCTTTTATTATTATTTATTTATTTATTTTTTAAGAGTGCCCATGCGGGCTATATAGGCACATAGAGGGGTCCGTTTAGTCTTATGTTGGTACCAGACGGGCTCATATAAAATCATACGAGGCAGTTTGGCACGGGAATTTGTGAAATTTTGAAAGATGGTGCATAAGCCCTTATTTTATCCTGAAATTTTCATACACTAAGTAACTAAAACAAGTGAATGGTGCATGCTTCGAGTACCAAAATCGGGATTCAAACGTGTGGAAAATGCGAGGGCGTATCATGGAAGTATGGATGAGAGAGAGGAAATTGGTGAACAATGTAAAGTTAAAACAATCCGGCTTTTATTATTATTATTATTATTATTTTTAATAGTTCCCATGCAGGAGGCACATAAAGGGGCCCGTTTAGTCTTCTGTTGGTACCAAACTGGCTCGTCTAAACCATACGGGGCCGTTTTGTTGGAGAAGTGCTCTAAAGACGATCACCATTGGCACTTTATGAACAAATTTATTTATTTAATAAAAAAGGCTTCTTCATTATTTAGATGTTCACTACTATGAAGGAGATATGAGGTCTTAAATCTAATTAATGAAGTCCATGATACAACATACAGCATGAAGGAAATTATGATAGAGATCATAATGTGGGATTCCTATGACGTGTAATTATGTACGTATCTAAATATCCCTAGTCGAAGGATTAATGAGACATGACATCATTGATCTATCAAGACTAGCACATGTTATGCTCCTTGATCCGATCAAGCACTTGTTCTCACAAGCTATGAGCATGAAGATGTTTTGAGTGAACATGTGGATGCTTGCTAATTGTAGCAAGTTTATTGGATGACCTACCATAAGTCTTCAAATGGTTATCCTATTCAAATGTCAGTAAAGATCTCATTGCAGCAATGGTACAAATATTTTTAGACTTGAGGTACACAAGTTATCTTGGATATGGATCCTGTGCTTTGACGCCATTCCTACATTTCTCATTAGGTGTTACTTACAGTGTAGTGATTGGGTATAACTTTTAAGTATTCGAAGGTATTTGGGTAGCCAACAAAGGACTTACCACTCCTGATAGAAGGAGAGTATACCCAGGGCCACTTGTCAGGTCATTACTCAGGAATCTCTAGTCAGAGTAACTTGTCATGAAGATGGTCTTCGATGACATAAGTTTTGAGTAATGGATCCCATAGGATGAGGAACTAATACTTGGCTAGGTATGACATAGTCAGTCTAGTGGGAGATGAGACATAGGCCATACTCCGAACCAAGTTGGTATAAGATGGTAAAGGACAAATTGCACACTAACATTGGCTGTTAAAAGGTTCCAAGTTAGACCACCTGACTTTTCGGTCAATTTGGGGTCATGATGTATTGCTAGATGCCACTCATGATATATTTGTAATTAATGGTTTATTATGAATGGCCAACATAATATGGAACCTAATGGGTCACATGCATAGAAGATATCAAAGAGGTATAAAATGGGTTTTTAGGAATAAATCCTCAAACGAGAAGATTAAATGGAAGAGAAAGATTGTATGTCGAATTTGATTATAAGACAAATTTGTTTATATGTCGAATTTGATTATAAGTCAAATTTGCTTGGAAGTCGAATTTGATTAGATTGTAAGCCAAATTTTATTTGGGCTTCAATCAAAGTCCCAATCCGAAACAAACCCTAATCTAATTAGAGAGGCCTTAAATATATGATATTCTAGGCCATAAATAGATATAACTTCTTAGTAATTGATAGAGATCAATATCATTTTCTCTTCTCTCCCAAATCCTCTCAAAAACTTCCACCATAGCTAGCACCTTGCGTGGAAGATCACCCCGTCGCCTTTGAGGTTGTTTCTGCGAGTCTTCACATGGATTACCGTTAGAGGTATTTCGTCTGTGGACTACTGTGGTTGACGCAACATCTTCTCCGACTCAGAGAAAGGAATTCGGTACAGATTTTAAAAGGTACATGCCCTTCAACTTTACTTGCTTGTGTTTTGATAAACGTAGGGAGATCCGTTTGGGCTAGGGTTTAGAAAATTTTAATTTTTCCACTGTACCATGTATATGATACATGCTTTTGATTTTATACAAAACCCTACACGTTTGGAACTAGAATTTGTGAAATTTTGAAAGATGGTGCACATACCCTTGTTTCATCCCCGAAATTTTCATACAATAGGTAACTAAAACAAATAAGTGTACTAAGCCTCATATGATCTTCTTTTTCCCAAGTGGCCTCCTCCACTTGGTGATGACTCGATAATACCTTTACTAGAGGTACTACCTTGTTTCTCAATACTTGTTAGCTCCCGTCGAGGATACGTATCGGTCCCTCTACGTATGTCAAATCTGATACAAATTCTATTGCCAGTCCCTTCAGGACATTATTCGAATCCGAGAGACATTTCCGTAAGAACGATACGTGGAAAACATTGTGGATCCTTGACAACTCCTCTGGTATGCAAGTCGGCAGGCAACGGGACCTACTATGTCCACAATCTCATCTGGCCCGATATATCATAGGCTAAGCTTCCCACGCTTGTAAAACCTCAATATTCCCTTCTAGGGGGATACCTTCAGAAATACCTTGTCTCACACTTCGAACTCTAGATCTCGACGGCAGTTATTAGTATAACCTTGTTGCCTGTCTTGAGCCATCATCAACCTCTCCCTAATGTGCTTCACTTTCTCTTAGGTCTGCTGAACTAACTCAGGGCCAAGTATCTTTCTCTCACCTTCTTCATCCCAGCATAACGGAGTCCTCCATCTTCTGCCATATAATGCTTCGTAAGGTGGCATCCTAATGCTAGTTTGGTAGCTGTTGTTATATGCAAAATCCAACAACCCCATATTCTCATCCAAGCTCCCATGGAGTTCCATAATACATGCTCGAAGCAGGTCTTCGAGTATCTATATAGTCCTCTCAAACTGTCCATCTATCTTTGGATGGAATCATGTGCTAAAGTTCAGCCTGGTCCCCAAGGCCTTCGGTAGATCCGCCATAAATGTGCTATGAATCTCGGGTCCCTATCATATACAATGGACACAGGTATACCATATAGTCTCATAATATGGTCAACGTACAACCGTGCCAACCGATCCCCAGAATAAGTTATCTTGATCATATGGAAATAGGCAGACTTGGTCAGTCTATCTATGATAACCTATATGGCGTCATTGCCTTGACTGGTTCGAGGTAACCCAATCACACACTCCATGGCTATTTTCTCCCATTTCCATTCCGTGATCTCCAAGGGTACAAGTAACCCTGGTGGCTTCTTGTGCTTCGCTTTGATCTGCTGACAGATAAAGTACCTTGCCATGTACTCGACGATCTTCTTCTTTATCTTCCTCTAGATGTAATTTTCTTTAATGTGTCAATACATCTTAGTCCTCCCTTGATGCATTGCATAAGTTGAACAATGAGCTTCCTCCATAATCTGCTACTTGAGGCTCTTATTGTTTGGTATATAGAGTCGGGCACCCAGCATCATTGCTCTATCGGTAGTAGGGAAAATCACCATGTTTCCCATTTTGCATTCGTGCGGCTAATTTTATCAATCTGGAGTCTTGCCGCTGCGCTTCCTTGATTTGTGATATCAGCATCAGCTGTAGATAGAAGTTCGCCAATAGCACGCCTAGCTCATCCAGTGAGTACTGGACCCCAATGGATCTCAAATCATGGTGTTGGGCAAAGTTCGTGGTCCCCAACCATGTCATAGTTTTTCTACTAAAGGGGTTTGCTACTACATTCGCCTTGTCAGGGTGATACTGAAATATGCAATCATAATCTTTCAGCAACTCCATTTACCTTCTATGCCGCATATTCAGCTCCCTTTAGCTCATCAAGTACTTCAAGCTCTTGTGGTCGGTGAAGATTTTACAACCTTCATCATAAAGATAGTGTCGCCATATCTTCAAAGTAAAAACCACCGCCACTAACACCATATCGTGAATAGGGTAATTTACTTCATGAGTCTTAAGTTGCCTAGATGCATAGGCAATAACCCTTCCCTGCTGCATCAAGACACAACCTAAGCCCTGATACGAAGCATCACTATAGATTTCAAAACCTTCTCCACCTATAGGTAAGGTGAGAATAGGAGCCGACACCAATCGGTCCTTTAACTCCTGAAAGCCTTGCTCATACTCCTCGGTCCATTCGAACCTTACATTCTTCCGCAGTAGTTTTGTCATAGGTTGGGCGATTACAGAAAACCCTTCTACGAACTGCCTGTAGTAACCGGCCAACCCAGGAAGCTTCTGATTTCCTTGACAGTGGTTGGGGCTTGCTAGTTCACTACTGCTTCAATCTTTTGGCGATCCACATAGATCCCTGCCGTTGAGACAACATACCCTAGAAAGTTCACTTGATCAAGCTATAACTCGCATTTGCTAGGCTTGGCATATAATTGTTGCTCCCTCAGAGTCTGCAGCACTATCCTGAGGTGGTTTATATGCTCCACCACAATCCGGGAATACACCAGGATATTGTCGATGAACACCACCAGAAACTGATCTAAGTAGGGTGTGAACACCCTATTCATCATCTCCATGAATGCTGCTGGTCCATTCGTCAAACCAGAAACTCGTAATGCCCATATCTTGTTTGGAATATAGTCTTCAGTACATCCTCCTCTCTAAGTCTTAATTGATGATAGCCCGACTTCAGATCGATCTTAGACACTAAAAAAAATCAGGTGTTTCGCGGCGAATATTTCGCGACAGTTTTACAAAACCGCCGCTAAATGCACTATTAACGGCGGTTTTTGAAACCGCCATTAAATATATGCATTTAGAGGCGGTTTATATAAGAAACGCCGCTATATTCATGAAATTAGTGGCGGTTCATATGTTAACCACCTCTAAATGCATGAATTGGCAGCGGTTTTTATAAGACCGTCGCTGAAGGTATGCTTCTAGCGGCAGTTTCTTGAGAACCGCCGCAAATGGCAGGTGTTTATCGTTTATCCTTCCAAATTTTCATTTCCCCCCAAATCTTTCCCCACTTTCCCGCTCGAGATTTTAAGCCCTAAAATTTTCATTTTGTTCTCTCCGTTCCATGAATGGAAGAGGGTCCTCGTCTCTCGGGCGGCTTAAGGCGGTGGCACTTGTGACGGGTGTGGCGGCGGAGGTGGAGGAGAATCCCGTCGATCTCTCCTTTAGATCTATTTGCTCATCGTTGATCTTGCTTGTGTGCTCCCGGCTTTGGTAAGCTAGTGCGATCTCCTCTCTCTCTTTATCTATCCTTCTCTATTTTTCCCGAATTAATTTAGAAAAAAAAGAAAAATAATAATTTTTATCTTCTTTTTGGAGCTTTTTTTTTTGGGAAGAGAGCGATAAAGGGGAAGGCGGAGGACTAGAGGGAGATGGAGATGGAGAGGAAGAAGGGGACGGAGGTGGGGGTGAACGACAAGGAGGGAAGGGTGGTGGAAGACGACGATGTTCACTAGGAGAGTGGTGACGATCTGGAGATCGTGGAGGTGAAGGACGATGACGATGAGGGGGATGAAGATGAGGAGGATGAAAGCCTAAGAGGCGGGCCGCATGTCCATACTGTGGAGGATGATGATGGGGAGGATGAGGATGGAGACGGGGATGAGAAGGATGAGGATGGAGATGGTGGTGAAGGTGGAGACGATGACGACGATGATGACGAGGATGAGGAGGACTATGATGAACATGAGGTATAATTTTTTAATTTCTTATATTTTACTTGTGATTTTTATTTTCAATTTGATTTTTATCTATGGGATTTCTCCCTAATGTTTTAGTTAATCTGTGGATATGTAGTTTTTATGAATTTAATCTGTTAATTTTGAGATTTTTTTTTGTTAAACATTTAGTTGATTTACTCTAATCAAGGGTTTGACTTGCTAGATTGGTATGTCTGAATTTTAGGTTTTTTTTACATGATTTTTTAGGTGTTCCAGTGATTGATTTACATAATTCAAGTCTTTATTCTTCAACATATAATGCAGGTTCTAGGATGGGTTTCAATTTCACTGATTGCTCGCCTTAACAAAGTAAGTTATTGAAAGTAGATACACTAAAAGTTTTACTTCTTGTAGTAGTTTGATATTTCAGCATTTTCGTGGAACTACATTCATTCTTCTTTATACAATGTGTGCTATGTCTTGTGCTCACATTTCTCACTTGCCCCATGTTGACAGGTTTTGATAATTGCTTTAGAAAGTTTATATGCTGAAGTTTTATTATCTAGCTTTGGTTATGAATGTTGAGATGTTTTTTTATTTGTTTGTTTTAAAATTGAGTGCTTGGAGGGATTAAGATGTTTTTATTAAGATCATACATGTTAAATTAAATTTAAGATGGTCAAGTGACCTTGTAGTTTGTTGTTTGATTGAATTTCTTACACATGACTGAACCTAAAATTTCTGTAGAGTTCATACTTGTCATCTCTGAAAAATAGCTAAATCACTTCTCTATGAAATTGGATATGATGAATATATTCTGCCTTGCTTCTTTCAATACTCATTTTTTTTCAAGCTAAAACAAGCTTTTAGTTATATAATATTCTTGTTTTCATTTGATCTTATAGAGTATAATTAGTGAGGTTGGGGCATCCAGCTATTATAGGTTCTCTATGATTGTAGAAATAATTGTTGATATACTTGTCTTGTATGAGCGTTACCAATCTTGTTTCTAAATGTGCTGGCACACATGAATATGTGTGGATGATATAGTTGGTTGATCATGCTTAGGCATATTTTTTTTGCATTAGTTTTATAATTATTTATGCATTGGTTGGCCTTGTCTATTTGAATCAACATAATGTGGTGGCCTGTATTCTGATATTTATGGACAGATAGATCTACTTATGATGCCTCTTAATAATAGGAAAGTGAACAATTATTGAATTAGGATGATATTTTTCTTTTTATTGCAGTTTTTTTGCTTCTCATGTTCAATAACTATCTTTCTTTAGGTACTAGGGGGAGATAACATTGCCTAGGAGGATGATATTTGAAAGGACATGAAGGTAATTTGATCCATGTTAACTTCCTGATGGTTTATTTTTTCAATTAGATTATTGATTTTCTGCATTGCCAGTTGATAAGGAATTTCATGTAGTCCTGCACTTATCTATTCTTTGTTCTTTTTTAATGTGATTCATTGGATGTCATGTTTCTCTTTCTTGTGTTTGAACATGATCAATTCTCTAATGTTTGGACTTTTTAATTGCCAGCTGCAGTTTCGTTTTCTTGTAGACTCTATCTTATAATCATCTAGGCTATTGCCCTTAATGTAACTCTTTTTAAATTAGTTACTTGTTTCTAATCAACACATCATCATCCTTTCTCTTCTTACTTATGAACAGCTGGGGTCCCTAATCTGGACAGGGTTGAGAGTGTAGATTATCAAAAGGTCAGGTTCTCATGGGATGTGTTGTCTATCATGTTTACAAGAACCAACAACAGACCGGTGAACTATTCAAACTTCCGATGTAAATATATATTGGTATTCCACTCTAATCATCAAGCGTCTTTCTTACATACCTATAAGCTATTAACCTTGCAGGTTGTTTGTGCTGCTTTGCTATGCCCGTTGACTTTTGGATTGATCTTCGTTTTGATATACCATATATATCTCATCATTAACAACATGACCACAATATAGGTTTCGCATATAAACCTTATCTTCCTTTTGGATTAATTTTCCTTTCTGAATTTCTTACCATGTTAAATGAACTATTCAGAACTTTGATGAAGTGAAAGCAATTTATGGGGTTGACAAAGAAGGAAGCAACAACCATCATCCTTATGATCTTGGTGCATATGAGAACTTCAAAACTGTAAGCATACTCTCCTGTCAGATAGATAGTAAGCTGAAATTCAATCAGGTTGAATTATTATTGTTATTATTCTTCTAAATCATCGAAAAAATTGATTTTGATGATTCTGATCTTATTTCTTGGATTTCTTTTGGTGATTTTATTTTGATAGGTTTGTATCAAGGGGGACTGTGGAAGGTGTTAGTGGAGCTACCTGATGATTATCCTTACAAGCCTTCAACCATTCGTTTCATCAATAAGATATATCATCCTAATATTCATGAAGTGTGAGTTCTTGATGCAAATCTCACAGTATTTCACTAATGTGACTAAGATTTCAGAAAGATGATAAATTGGATACTATTTAATTTCCTGATCAAGCTTGGAGCCCTATGTTTGGTGAGATAATTTTATTAACCCCTGTTTAGCACGCAGGTTACATAGGTAGAAGTTGTCTATTTGTTCTTTTGATCATTTTAAGTGTTTTTGATTGTTTCTTTTTTGAACCTATCAGCTGAATGTTTTCGAAGTGTTCCTGTCACAACTGCTATTGTATCCAATCCTTTAGATCGATTCAATAAAGTGGCTGCAACCTTGATGATGACTGATCTACCTGTTTATGAGCTAATGGTGAAAGGTGAAGTTTAAATTTGTAGTTTTTAATATTATTTTTTATAAAATTTATAAGAAATTTACTTAGAAATGCAACTTCCTCATTTATTGTGTTACAGGATTTGAAATACTTGCATTTCCTTGCCAGCCAATTTGCCGATCAAGAACCTGGAAGCAAGGAGGAAACAAAGGAAGTTGTCTGCGCAATGTTCAAAGCTGAGTTCCCCATATTTGATAAGGTGAGAAACTCCAAAAATAGCAAATTTGTATGAACACCAAATTTGTTCATGTAAACATTATTTGAGAAATGAACAATTTCTTATTGAATGTTTGTAAACATTGTTTGAGAATAAGTGTCAGGTTTTATTTCATAGGTTCTTGTTAATTTGTATGAACAAATGAGTAAATTTAATTTTGTAATAAATTTGAGAATTATTAATAAATTTTGTATTGTTTTTTTAAATTTGAATTGAATGGTGTATAAAGGTTCAAAAATCTTATAATTATAAAAAAAAAGGTTCATAAAAAATTAAATTAAAATTTATTGGCACTTAGCGGTGTTAGTCCACCATGAAATAATGATTCATAATATCTAGAAAATAAAAAAATTAAAAAAAGGATTCATAATATCTAAAAAATTAAAAAAAAAAAAATTAAAAATGGAATGGCACCAGCGGCGGTTCAAAACCGCTGCCATATGCATGGGGTGACGGGTTTCATGGGGTTTCACTAATTGCCACAAAACGCAAGCTCGTCGTCTGCCCACGACAGTTTGCGGCGGTTCAGGTGGCGGTTTTAAACCGCCGGGAAGTGCATTATGTTGATCGCGGCGGTTATACCGGCGGTTGGTCAAACCGCCGCTAAATGCTCTCTCGGCGCTCGTCTTCGCGGCGGTTTTTTGACCACCGCCTAAAGCATTTAGCGGCGGTTTTAACCGCCACTAAATAACTTTAAAACCGCCGCAAAACGCCTTATTTCTGGTAGTGGGAGAACACGCATTCTCCTCGCAATTGATCGAACAAGTCATCTATGCGTGGCAACGGGTACTTGTTCTGGATGGTAAATCTTTTCAATTGTCTTTAATCAACGAACATTCTCATAGAGCCATCCTTCTTCTTCACGAATAGTATGGTCACATCCAAGGGGGAGACACTAGGTCTAATAAACCCCTTCTCTAGTAGTTTATTCAATTGAACCTTCATCTCTTTCAGTTCTACTGGAGACATCTTGTAGGGCACTCTAGAGATTGGAGTAGATCCTGGGAACAACTCAATAGTGAAGTCTATGCCTCTATGCGCTGGTAGCCCAGGTAGCTCCTCGAGAAATACATTTGGATATTCGCACGCTACTGGTATCTCCCGTACATCTCTCTTGGGGCTTCAGCTTCCACCATGTTTGCCAAGCAGGCTTCTTCCGTCTCTTCTAGTAGAAGAGAATCTCTGCCTCGCCTGGTCAGTGGAAGCTCACCATCTTCATGTAGCAATCGACAGTGGCATGGTGGACAGATAGCTAGTAACTCCTGATTGTCTATCCTCACATCGCATCCCTTATACACAACTTTTACAATATTGGAACTACCTATGGCTGATGCTACAACCATAGGTTCTACCAATCGAGTAACATAAATGTCTTCTGGCATAGTACATGATGTAGCAATGTTGGAATGCGTAGAACCAGGGTCAATAAGAATGCAAACATTAATACCATAAATTTGGACCGTACCTGTAATCATATCTGGATTGTTCATAGCCTCCTGCTGTGCCATCGCGAAAACCTGGGCCTGCAGCTGAGATTGGGCCCCACTGCCTCCTCCTAAGGACATTCCCCCGAAAGATTTTCCTCGGTTGCTCCCAGTGCTGCACACAACAGAATATCCTGGCACCTGTTGCGCATCCTGGCCTCCGGCATTGAACTAATGAGTTGTGCCACTTCCCTGAGCTAGTAGAGGACACTGCTTCACGTGGTGTCCCGGCTGCTTATAGTGAAAACAAATACCAGACCCAATATGTAACACCCATCTCGCTAATGAGACATATGTCACACCAGCTGGGCCGGGAGTGCACCCAGCCCATAAGCTGTGTACTTTAAACTTGAAAATGATCATGTACTCTAAAGAAAAATCCATATGACATAACATAATCGGTTACTCACCGGTAGTCATATTCAAACCAAGTCAGAAATAGAGTACAACACGCAGAGTTATGGGCAACTACGGCCCCAAATACAGCGGAAGAAAAGACATAATCACGGTCTAGTACAACCCAACATAATAAAATACAAAGTAGGTGCGCCAAAGCCAGCTAGACTTCGATCCCTACTCGAGGCACGAGCTACTATCCCGATCCAAGTCTAGGTCCTGTAACAGAAAAACAGTAATTGAGAGGGCTGAGCTGTACAAGCTCAGTGAGTAAGAACTTCTTCGCCAGGTATTACACATACCTGTCATCGCATATACTAAGCATGCATCACACATATAAAAGATTTGCAATTAAATATGTTCTTAAGATATGCGATGAAAATTTTTTAACTACCCTTGTCCATCTCCACACTTAGAGATTTAACATGGAACTACCATTAGCAATAAAGCTACCAATCTCCACACTTAAAATCATGCATTATCCCCAATGCAAGGAAGAGAGCATGAAATTGGTAATAAAACAATAAGGACAAGGAAATGGGCAAACTGAGACTTCCTCGGTTCCAATGATGGTTCCAAGTGTGGTTGAATCTAGGGTGAAGTTTAGTTTAGGGCTGAAATCTATATATTCTCTTAACCTACCAAGCAAGGAGGGATCAATGTAGCTCAAGAAAATAAAAACACAAAGTCTGTAAAGCCCTAATAGAAAGATAACAAGATATAAAGTGGAGAAACGAGAAGCCCTTGTTCACTACTAAAAAATATAACAATATGTCTGTGATCCAACAAAAGAAAAACTAATCCTCATCGATGCTGCTGCTGGGATGGTAGAGGTGGGATCTAGTAATGATGGTGCTGCACTCGGCTGTGCTAGTGTTGGATCTGCTGCGAGTATGGGATGTGCTGAGCTTGGCGGTGGGAACGATGGGGCGGATAATAATGATGAAGATTATGGGACAACGGCTGAAGGAGGTAGGCGCCCACGAAGCATGGCTAAAATATGATGAATATCTGCTCTCATACGCTCTTACTCCGTGCTCATATGTTGCAGCACCTCGATAATATGCTGTTGAGTTACTCTCAGCTCTACCAAGTGCTGATTGAGGTACTCAGTGCTAGGAGGTGGTGGTGGTGGAGCTAGAGTGCCTTTTGGGGCTTTTGGTGTAGCTTCTAACTGGCTATCCTCGCTATGCAGGATCTTATCCTCTCTTCCTAATCACCGAATGATGACAAACCCACGTGAGGTGTGCTCGATTATCCCCATGATTCATAGCATATCGAATCCCGGGGGCTTCATGATGCACACTCAGGTCAAGGTCTGCATATGACCAAGAGGGTCCATGCATATGATCAACTCTATAATGTAAGGACCCGCTGAAATTGCCAAGAGTCACGCATACCACCCACTGTGGGCAATAAAGTCAGCGATGTTGTACGCCAAGTAAATTAGGTACCTCTCAATATTGTTGAACATCTCCAAAAGATCGGCATGGGTGACGAATCCTGTGTTGTCATCCCGGCCTGCAATTGTGCGACTGATATGAGCCTGAAGATAGAAGTGAACCAGGTCTACAATGAAGATCGCCGTCTTCGTATCCGTGTTGGTACCAAAAGTCATAGACCGCCAGTATCTAGAAAAAGTGGTATCCACTGGACCGTCGACGCCGCTAAATCCCCATTGGCGTCGGACTCAATAAAGCTCTGATCATAAAGTCCCAGCAATCAAGAAAAGTCTGTAATGCTCAACTGTCTAAGCACGACGTGTAGCTGGAATTTGATAGAAGTAGATCTCTCGGTGGTGAAGTGGCTCCGTTCCACCTCGAAGCTACTGAGTATCTCCAGCACTAGCTCCAGGAGTATTGGCCTTAAAAAAGCAAATAGTTCGTCTCGTCCTTCAAAAGAAATGATCTCTTAGATTGCCGGCTCGATACCGAGCTCATGGAATACCGAGCAATCAATGAAACTTTTGATATTCTTCTTTATTGAAGTTACCAGTGCATAACCAAAAGTTATGCCTAACCAATAGAAGCACCGAATCTAGACCTCGAGCGTCAACTTCACAAGAAGATTAGGATAATCGCTCATGTACATAACGCAGCAGTGGAGAGTGGTACAAGAGTAAATCAACTAAAAGCAAATTGCAACAACCTCTCAGTCTATCTCTGATATTGTCAAACCAAATCTTTATGGGGTTGGTTCAAGCATCAACCCACCTCTGATCACGATAGTCAATTTCGAGCTAAAGCTCAACGTCATCCAAATGGTTCAACAAATATGTCAGTTTTATAGCTTCCAAGATGAAGATCCATACACGCATTTGACAAACTTCTTAGAGATATGCACCACGATCAAAGAAAGAGGAGTGCCTGAGGACTCAATTAACGTCAAACTGTTTCCCTTCTCCATAAGAGACAAAGTCAAGAAGTAGTTCAACTCGCTACCTTAGAGCTATATCAGCACGTGGGCTTAATTGACCGAAAAGTTTCTCATGAGATATTTTCCACAGGTCAAAATCAAAACTCCGGACAAACATCTCCTCCTATAAATAACTGGAGTAAGAAACGCTTTATGACACATGGAAGAGGTACAAGGATCTGCTTAGGAAGTGCCCACAATATGGAATAGTAGACTGGATGCAAGTCCATATCTTCTATAGTGGATTGAACATAGCCACAAAACAGATGCTAGATGAAGCAGCTGGTGCTTCTCTATGCAGGAAAAAACCCGAGGCAGCTCAAACACTAATTGAAGAAATGACAACCAAAGGATATTAATGGTATTTTAAAAGGAACTTGAATAAGACCCACCGAGTTGTAGTGGTTTACGACGTAGATATCCTAATGAAAAAAAAATAGCCAAGCTGGACGGAATATGAAATCATTTGGATAGTATATCTATTCAGCAGCAAGCACCAGTGATGAATTGCGGGGCATGTATGGATCAATTAATCATATACCATGTGTCCAACTATAGAAGGACCTATTGAGCAAGATGACTTAGTAGGTTGTCTGAACAAATATCATAATAATCCATATAGTTCTACCTACAGCCCCAAATGGAGGAGTCTACCAAATTTTTTGTAGAACACCCCGGGACAAGGTCAAGGTCAACTAGAACCAAGTAAACCCCAAGCCTCCAGCAGCCCTCAAAGAAAAAGAAAGGTTTGAATTTCAAAAACCATAATGGTATAATTTATTCGTACCCGCGAAAGCTTCAAGGACCAGGAACATGTGATTTGAAACCAACTGACATTATTGTAGAACCTGGAACATCAAGTGGCTCAGATCGCTAAGACATTGGATGAATGAATGCTGGGCATCCATCCCAACAACACTGAGGTCAACCCAAGAGAATTTATCATAGCCATCACATTCAGAAGCGGAACCGAGTTAGCTCTACCTCAAGCCAAAGTTCAGGAAGATACCATATACGAGATGAAGGAGAGCAAGAAACTTGAGGAGGAGAAGTTAGACACTTTTGAAAATTCAAGCAAGGGTAAGGATAAGCAAGCTCTAAACATGCGTTAGAATCAACTACAACTGCCTTACCATGCCAAGGTGAAGAAGGATCAACAAGAATAGTAGTTCAAAAAGTTCCTAGAGATGTTCAAGGCATTGCACATCAACGTTTCATTTGTCGAAGCCCTATCGTAAATACCAAGGAACGCCAAGTTCTTAAGGACCTGCTCACTAATAAGAGAAAGTTGGAGCAAGTGTCCACAGTGACACTAAGTGAAGAACGCTTGGTTGTTCTCACAAACAAGCTACCAAGAAAAGAGAAGGATCCATAGAGTTTCATAATTTTCTGCACCATTAGAGGTTTGGTGGATGAAAAGGCTTTAGCTGATATTGGAGCAAGTATCAAACTCATGCCATATAGGATACTCCAAAAATTAGGGCTTGGAGAGCCAAAACGAACAAAGGTGACCCTATAGATGGTCGACCGATCCATTCGTCACCCTCGAGAAATCATTGAGGACATGTTAGTAAAGGTGGAAAAGTTTATCTTCCCAGTGGACTTCATCATATTAGACTTTGACGATCAAGTAGAAGTGTCTCTCATCCTAGGGAGAGCGTTCTCCAAGACTGCAAAAACATTATTCGATATCAAGGATGGTTGGATAGTTCTCCGGGTGAGAAGGGAGGAAATCCAGTTCAAGCTCCAATCAGCCATACGAAACTCTATAGAGTTTGATGACTCTTGTTACTTTATTGACCATATTGATGATTATATTCCGTCTTTTGCTCATGAGGAATTGTTGAAGGACCAATTAAAGGGCCTCATTGCGAATGAACCTCCACCTTGGGAGAACAACGAAGAAAAGGAAGGCCCCGAGCATACAGAATTGGCCTTCCTCACGAAGAAAAGGAAGAAGTCAAAGCCAAGAAAGATTAGTGACTCCTCTCCACCTGCAACTCCACAATTAGGCTCATCTGAGAGCACATCCTGTGAGTGTGAATTTATTTCTTATCTAGCGGGGACGCAGAGAGGTTCCACTTATTTGAACCTCTATGAGCATAATGGGTACGTTAAGCGAATGATGTAAAACAAGCGCTTATTGGGACGTAATCCAAGATATTTAGTTAGTTTCTCTAAATTAAATTTCTAGTCAATGGAGATTTCGACTTGTTTTAGGTCAGGTATACATTAGTTGTGATCTCTATATCTTGATGATATCTTATCAATTACATGTTTTCCAAACTACGTAATGATCAATTTTCAGTTTTGGAGACAATAACATGAAGGTGCAGGTGAAAACAACGTGGAAACTACACCCAAGAAAATACAGAGAGAAGCACGGGCGAAATCACAAGCGTACTCAAGGCCGTGCAACTCTATGTGTACTACCTTGAACTCCGAGAGAACAGAATACGGGCGTGCTCACGGGCGTGTTCGAGATACACTGGCATGCTTCATTTTACACTAGCGTGTACTGTTCCTCTAGTGCAACACCATGAAGACAGAGAGATACACGGGCATATACATATCCGTGCATCAAGATATGCTCGAACAGAAGAACCGCGACCTAAGGTTTTATTCACAAATTGAGGTCGTCGTCTTCTGAATCCACACCCTCACAACTTCCTCTAGGTTATTTGAAGCGCTCCACACCAAAACCCTCACCTCTTGGAGTAAGACTCCGCTAGCAACTCCCAATTTTGTCTTAGCAAAGAACGCCCATGGTCTCCCTTTCCAACGTCTGTATACTTTACAATCCACTACCTTACCGATCACCATCATACCAAGGAAGATGATCGCATGGAAGCCCTCTAAGCTTCAAACAAGGGAGGGTAGCTCTCAACAACAATGGTAGCCACCACCACCACCGGCGCTTTAAACCTTGCCGGAGTTGATACTGGCCAGGCCAAACCACAGAGCTTCGCATTTTCGCCTATGTTAGCTGAGATTCCGTAAGGCCTGAACATTGATTAGGACATCCTTGAGGAGTTGGGCCTCACCGCCGATATTCATCAACACTTAGAGGTGAGGGCATTGGCCAGCCTCATCGCTATCAAAGAGAGGGTGGATAAGTGCACAATTATACATATATTTCTATTATATTTTCACGCACTTATCCCGTTGTTTCACATCAATTCCTATATTTTTATACTCCTCTGGGTTTGTTTGTGATTGAGCATGTAAAATAGGTACTCAAAGTAAAAGGAGCGAGAAACGGGACAAACCACGACGAAGCAAGCTGAAAAGGGGCTTTATAGAGATGTGCACAACCTAGGCATATTTATACACCGGTATGCACAAGCCCATACAACTCTCTATACTTAAAAAGCGTTAAAGACATGTTGTATGGGTGTGCAGATGCTCTACACGTCCGTGCATCCTGAAGCTGAAATTTGTGAACAAGCTAATATGTTCTAAAATTTACTTAAAGAGATCCAGGACTCTCAATCCAATCTTCACCATTCAGATCGAAGAACATGAAGTCAAGAACACACAGTTAAAATATGAGGTCAATCTGAGGTGAATTGGTTATCCGATCGAGCGCTTGATGAATACTGCGCAGACCTAAAAAGGCTGCACGAGTGGATACACGGCCATGCACTGGGTCGTACATCTTAAAGTTATTCAAAAATTTATCGATTTAATCTTAAACTAATCCCCAAGATTTTCCACTAGTAAATACAGCGGTACACTATTATTTTGGAGCCTATATAAACCCTATCGAAGGAAGAGATCGATCATCTTTGGGCGGGGGCCTAATGGGACTTTTGGCAGACAAGTCTTTGTCTGGTATCCTGAGCGACGCCTAGTATTTCGGAGAAGACCGAAGATGGAGTAGACATCGAGCAAGGGAATCCCTATGTTTTCAATTATGTCTTTCTCCGGTATTACTGTTATGGCTTCAATTAGCATCAGAGGCTCAACCCTTTCGATGGTGCCTCAGACACATGAACCCTAGGATTATTTGTTAATTTTATTTATTGGCTTTCCTTTATTGATGATTCTTGTGAAACTATGCTTGACTTATGTGATTATATTTTGCATGATCCATGGTCATATATCTCGTTATATTCTAGCGAGATATACATGTGTAGGGTTTTTACTTGTGTCTCTCTTTATGCATAGATCCATATCTCTCTCAGTTAGATTATAACTAGGCATAGATAATGAGTTCGATCTGCATACCGAGAGATCGGATGTGGCATCTAGATGGTGCAATTGTTGAACTCCCAAGAATAAATCAATGGATAGCCAATACTTAGCATTCTATTATTAACAAAGGAATCCTAGGAGGATTGTGATATGAGGTGCATTATTTCATCATTTGCTTACAATCTACCAATTGTTCGCTTTAGTTCTTTGTTTAAGACTCAATCAAATTTCCAATTACTTCCATTACCCTTCAACTATATAGCAATGAATAGTTAGTACTAGTATCCCAGTCTCTGTGGATGCGATAACCCTACCTTTGGGTACTATACTACTTTATCGACCCCGTATACGTGTCAATCTACTACCCAAGGTGGTTGAAGGCATACACACTTCGCTCCCCTACTCTCAGATATATACATATGATCCTAAGTTACTGGATCAATGGGCAGGGAGACAGCATGGGAGTTATCAGCACCAAAGACTTCCTCCCCCTAAAGCATAATGGATAGGTTCCCACTCATCCTTGGATGTGTCTTCGTTGAGTTCCTCCTACACCAGACGTCCAATTTCAGAGTGGGAGTGCCATTCATTGGGCCCTACATCAAAAGATTGGCTTGAGGCATGGACATTCTCTAGTAGCAGGTGACGGCCGGGATGACGGTGGTTGCAGGCTCCATCCCAATCACCATATAGATACTATGATTAATGGGGTTGCTACACGCCACCTGTACTACATGAGGCATCATTTACAGAGTTGCACCTCCCGACGAGCACTAGGACTCGAATGTAGCAGTCGGGCCCAGCACAGTGTTGCCATCACCAGCGCAAGCTCCAACTCAGACCGATTGAGACCCCCAATTGCACTAGATAGTAGGAGGGGTACAATGCCTCCTCAAGCAGCATGGGATAGAGTATCCACTTAACCATTGGTAGCAGCACGGACTAGGGAAACACAGGAGTAGATGCCGATGAATCGTCTAATGATGATGATTACTAGGAGCTGGCCCGAGATTGAGAATCATCATCATTACTTTTTCTTTTACCACTTTTGTATTTTTTTTTCCCTTTTTCTTTAAATGCCAAAGGACCCACGTATAGAAAAGATTGTAGAAAAGATGGTAGAAAGAGCTATCACCTTTGATAGCCCTACCAAACCGGAAAGTCGGATCCATTAGGGGATGCCCTACCAGTATAGAAAAGATGGTAGAAAGCGCTATCATCTTTTAAGAGTGAAACCCGCCCTTGAGTAGTAGGATAATGCGCATCACAAATATTCACTTGATGACCTACCGCGGGAAAAGGCTACCTCATTGGATGTATGAAGCTACTACCCCCAGCTAATAGAATTGAGAAAAGTAGTAAATAAGGTATAGACTGGCTGAGCTAGGCTTCAGTTAGTAAGTAGCACCATAGGAAGGGGTACCACACACACGAGGGGAGTATGTGTGTAAGATACGACCTATTTTCCATTAAAACTTTCATGGCACGTAGCGCTATGTTTTCTTAAACACTAGAGGGACTCCCAATTCATTTGTGAGATCATAGATCATGCAGTCATCTATTTTTGGAGTCCGTATTTCTCTTTGCTTGAGGACAAGCCAATGTTTAAGTGTGGCGGTATTATGATGAGTGCCTAATTATACATATTTTAATACCATATTTGTACGCACTTTGCTTGTTCCTTCGCATGGATTTCTCTATTTTGTGCTTTGTTAGATATTTTCTTGTGATTGAGAAGAAAAATAGGTAATCAGAAAAAAAAGAAGTAAAATACGAACTAATTCGGATAAAAAAGAGCCAAAAAGGCAATTACACGGTCGTACACACGCCCGTACAAATGACAGGACTAATTCAGGGGTGAATCAGAACTTGCGCAGAGATATAAAGAGATAAAAGGCAGGATGCATGAGCCTTGATGAGATGCATAATGCTATCCACAAGTGCACGGAGTCGCTCAAGTAGTTTAGTACACTTAAGATAGGATAGTGGAATCCATAGGAACCAACAGAGCTAGTACTACTTCGAATCCTATTATCTAGACTAAAAATATAGGTGGTGTTCTAATCCTAACTAAAGACCTAAAGATAACTAGACTAAATTGAACAATTGGCAATATAGGATTATCAGTCAAGAGAAAATAGCACCCAAAATCTTTATTCCCCCCAAGAATCCCTTTTGATTAATTTCTTAATACAGGCTACCTAGTTGATATATTCCTGGACCATAAAGAACCCTAAATTAGTTTGACCCTGATATCTCGTGACAGCCAAACACTAGTCCCATACAGCGAATTTGCCATACGATGATATATGCTAACTATAAGCGTAGGTTACGTGGTTTCCCACTAATAGGTTTTACCCTTATTAGGAAAGTGAGTTGGTGTTGCGTGACAACACAGAGACCACCTGATCTTTCGGCCTACGTCCTCTCCCAATTATCTATGCTTGGATCTAGCTTGACCGCAATTTCTCTTCATGCATCAAGTAATTTTAATTATGTGCATCAAGTAATTCTAATTATGTGGCCGGCTCTTTCACACTAATAAACAACAAGAATTCAACACACAAAGATAATTTACAAGAATAATCAAGAAGGACATCTAGTATTAAAAAGTCGAAATAAAGTTCATTCTAAGGTTCAAGGACCTTAGGCACCATAGAAGGTTTAGCGTCTCATACTAAGAGTAAACATCACAAAAACTCGAGAGAAAGACATACTAATAATTATAATCTTCCTGGCCCAATGTCTCCTCCTTCTTCAGCTTCTCTTCAAAACCCTAGCCGTCGGTAGAATACTCGCCAAAAGTCCCCTTGCAAAATAGATCCAAATGACCTCTTATAGAGCTTGGATTTACTTCACATGGACGTGTCTAAGGATGTGTGTATGAGTGTGTAACTCCTTTGGAGTTTTCGGAATCACTTTAACCCGTTTTCATAAGTATCTGACCTTATACGGCCGCCACACGCCCGTGTCCTCTGATACACGACCATGTTAATGAAATTTGAGTGTGATCCTTAGTTAATCCTCTTTTAAATCGACACACTCATGGATACGCCTATATAGATGACCGTGTTACTCTCTGTTTCGGCCCTTTGGGCTCCGAATAGCTCAAGAATTTGCATGTTTTCTCCTGAGTACTTGTTTATCTATCCAGCCACACAAAACACCAAAACACAGAACAAAGGTGGAAGAAATCATGCATAAAGATATGCAAAGTGAATATAAATGTGAGATGAAAATATGTATAGTTATGCACTCATCATAATTCCCCCATACTTAAACATTAGCTTGTCCTCAAGTAGAGAAAAATATGAAGCCCAAGAAAGAAGTTAAGTGCATGATCTCTAATCTTAAAAAATAGTTGGGAGTCGCTATGATGTCCTGGAAAACATAGTGTTAAGTGCCATGAAGGTTTTTATGGAAAGTAGGTATTACCTTACACTCAAACTTCCCATGTGTGTGTGTGTAACCCTTCCTATGGTGCCGGTTACTAACTCAAGTCTAGCCTAGCTAATCTAAACTTTATTCACTAAACTACTTTTCTCAGCTTTTTTTAGTTGGGGGTAGTAGCTTCATACATCCAATGAGGTAGCCCTTTCCCCCGCTAGGTTATCATGTGAATAGTTTTGATGCTCATTATCCGACTACTCAAGGATGGCTTTCACTCTTCAATGGTGATAGCTCTTTCTACCATCTTTTCTGTAACAGTAGGGTATCCTTAATGGATCTGACTTTCAGGCCAGCAGGCCATCCTTGACGGATTTGACTTTCCTGTTATTCTAGCAATTCTAACATAGTTTCCTTTTTCTTTTTATTTTTATTTTTTTTTCTCTCTGTTGTTTCAAAATAATCATAAATATCAATACTTCTCTAATGGTTAAACTAACTGGAGTCCAAACCTAAGCAAGCAAGTGGCACCAAAGTCATGGTTTGTGCTCGAAATTTTTATGAGGTGTCAAGTAAAGGAAAGACTAAATATATATATTTTAAAAAAATTGACATTCAACACTAATGTCAACCTAGATTCAAAGAGGATCGTTAGCCAAAATCTCCTTCATGAACTTGAATAATTTGGCATGTGTTCCAATGCTTCTGCAAAAGGGATCGTTATATGAAGTTGCTTGAATCTTTCCATGAATTGTTCATGTTCCCCCCCCCCCCCCCCCACCCACCCACCCCCCACCCCAAAAGCATGATTCTTAACTCGTTGGGGAAATTGTGGTGGTGGTAGCAATGAGTTCACTTCTTCTCCCTTGCCCTTATTCTCTTTTCTGTTTCCTTTTCCTCCATCTTCTTCTAAACAATTTCAAATTTTATTAGTTATGGTGATTGCAATTGTTCTCCAGTCCACAAAGTGACCGCCTTTACAGATCCTTGCTCCTCATTTCTCAGATTCTTTTCAGTATCACTCAAAAGCACATCCGTTGGCCGAGTCCTTATCTCATTATTCATTTGACCAATTTGATACTCTAGGCTTTCAATGGCGTTACCTTGGGGTTGGATATTGGTTCTGCATTCAGTTATAAATTGATCAAATTTATCTTCATAGCTTGGCTTCTTGTCAAGGGTCTTACTCTAATTAAAATACCCCAGCTGTCTATATCTTGGTTCTTCTTAGGAGCGAGATGATGCATTTGACCTCCAACTTGGGGTCCAATTTGCGAAGAAGTTTTGATTATTACCCCAAAAATTATTATCGATTGTATTGACCTCCTCAAAGGCCGCTAGAGGGGCCATAATCAGTGAATCAGAAGGAGTAGAGTACATAGATATATTGCTCAAGAAAGAGACCCGCTCTTTAGTTTTTTATTCCAATCTCATTTACCATGCCTGCAAATCTGAGGCCCTATCTTCCTCCTGAATACAAGCCACTTTCCCTTGAATGGCGCTGTCAGTAGTAGGCCATTGACTACTATTCGATGCCACTATCTCAAGTAACTTGTAACATTCTTCAATAGGCTTAATGTTAAAATCACTACTAGCAGCCGCATCCAAAATAATTCTATACTTGCTCTGCATACCATTATAAAATGAAGGAACCAACTACCATTTAGTCAACCTATAATAAGGACACAAATGTTGTAACCCTTTAAACCAATCCCACGCTTTTGCTAGGCTCTCTAATTCCTTTTGTGCAAAACCCATTAACTCATTTCTGATTTTGACTGTTTTTGTCGACAGGAAGAATCTGAGGAGGAATTTTTGTCTCAACTCCTCCCAATTGGTTATAGAAGCCGCCAAGATGGAGTATAACTATTCTTTTGCTCTGTCTCTTATAAAGATGGGGAATAGCTTCAATCTGATTACATCATCTGAAGCCCCGACAGTTTTGAAGTTATCCGTGATTTCCTAAAAGTTTCTAATATGAATGTTGGGATCTTCATTTTGTATTCTTGAAAACTGTCCAGCATTCTGAAGCATTTGAATCAAAGATGGTTTGAGTTTGAAATTGGCACCCGGTCCGGTTGGTCTTACAATGCTTGATTGATGTCCTTTCGACGATGGAATAGAGTATTCGGACAATGGGCGGTTATCTCTCCCTTGTTCCATGTTGTTAGAGTCTGATGAACTCGTTATTTCTTGTTGAGCTCTCTTTTCTTTCCTTAACTCCCGCAGCATTCTCTCGATTTCTGGATCAAGAGGGGCTAGGGGTGACTCACTCATAAACTACAAAACAACACAATATTCTCAATAAGAACGCTGATGATCACCACCAAACACAAAGAGAATAAAGAAAGGACCAATTCTAAATATGCACAAAACTACTAACAAATTTCAAAATAAGCAATTACTACACAATATTAACTAGGCAACTTAACACATGCCAACTAAACTAAACAAATCTACTTCCTTCTCTATTAATTATAGGAAAACTTACGCCGTTCCCCAGCAACGTCGCCAACAACTTGTTGACCGCCTGCTATGAGTGTGAATACTCAGGATGCCGCACGCAAGCCTACGTGGTCACAAGTAATAAAACCGATAAGTATCGGGTCGAATTCCCCAGAGAACGGATACTAGATTTCCTAAACTGGTGCACTAAATGCTAGAAGGGGTTGGTTTTGTAGAAGTTGAAGTTGTGGCTAAGACTTAATGAAGTGAGTAAATCACGAAGGTCACAAGGGGAAAACTCTCAAGTATAAAGCTCTAGGGTTGTATGGCGTTAATAGACTTGTTAAGGTTTTCTCCCTAGCTTGCTAAGATATCAAGGTTGTTGATATAGGAATAAAATGGTAGAGATTGCACTTATGTGCACTCTGGGTGCAACCTACAAGACCTTACTTCTAAGGTGCATGCTCTAACTCCCATATGTCTATGGAGATAATAGAAGCATTATAGGGCTAACCTCTACCACTACCAAGGACATGCCTAGAATTATACCTAAGGTAGAGGCAAATGTGGTGTCACTCCATCCACCTTATATTTCTACTCTTCCTTCAAGCTCATACACCTATGTGCTTTAGGATTAAGATAATTGTTGCCTTTCGACCAACAAGAGTTAACATAGTAGATTAAGAAGCACATCCACAAGCATGATATCAAAGCAAATCCAAGGGTAATATTAAACTCAAGTCATAACATCCATACAACCCAAGAAAGGGTGTTTAAGCTACCATTACAAAAGATAAATCCAAAACAATGGCATCATACACATAAACATCCATATCTAAGCTAAAGAGAGTTCAATAAACATCAAAGATTGAAATCTAAGGATTCCCCCTCATGAATGAGTAGTCCCCAGCTCAAAAATGCTGGAAGAAGCCCTTCGGATTAATGCTCCAGCACACAGTCGCCACCAGGATCAAAGATGCCAAACCCTAGAAGCTCATCTCCCTTTATATAGGCACTCTAGACATCGCGATATCCAGATTGTACATCACTATGTTTTCCTCAGTCCTGAGATTCCCTAAAATCTTGTCATCGTGATATTACTTATCTCCAAAAGTGCTCTCTGCCAGCAATTATCACCGTAATGTGATATGCGTACATAGCGATGTGAATTTTCATCCAAAAATTGGTCTTTGTCTAAAATTAACATCGCGATGTTCACCATTCTGCTACTTCATTTTACCTGTTGCACATCGCGATGTGAATTTTCATCCAAAAACTGGTCTATGTCTAAAATTAACACTGCGATGTCATCTTAGCACATCGCGATGTTCACCATTCTGCTGCTTCATTTCACCTGTTGCATAAAACTTTGCTCATTTTAGCATCTGTCGACCTCAAACAGGTGTAAATTACTATTAAAGCACTTAAGACAGCAAATGTGGTTACGTGATACATTTAAGGGCCAAGACAACATAATATTCATTCAATACTAAATCTTTTGACCATAATTGTTTGATAAACCTCTACTAAAATAGCTCTCTCCTGAGAGCTATCAAAGACGATCACCCGAAATTCAGTTTTTAAAACCCTAGATTTTAACTCGTCTTCCCACACACGGTTTGTACACAGTCGTGTGTGTGGCCGTGTATATCTCGCACAGTCGTTTAAAGATTAATTAAATCATGTGAATCACGATACGCCCTACACACGCACGTATCTATGGGCGTGTATGCCTCTGTTTGTTGTGGAGTTGTGCTCATATCTTTCACACGGGAGTGTAAGAAGCATTTTAACCGTGTAAGTGCTGACATGCCCTTCTATAAGCCCATGTCTGGGAGCGTATAACTCTTTATGTTTTCTATGTGCTCGATCCATCATGACACGGGCTTAGATACGACCGTGTCTGAGGGCGTCTAACTCTCTATATTTCGTCCTGATAGCTATACAGTCTGTCATACGCCCGTGTGTGGGGGCATGTATCTCTCTGTTTACTCCTGATTTCTTATTCTTCATAATGTTCTCTCCTGCACCAAAGTGTTATAGACTCCAAAGACAACAATTAGCCATAAAACACCTTGGAAATCATATTATCATCAAATATTGTCGAAGAAACAGTGTCACAACAAATGTATGCCTAAAATATACCTAATCTTGAAACCTAACTAGAAGACTAACTAGAATTACTAAGCTTGGGTTGCCTCCCTAGAAACACTTGTTTTATCTCACTGGCTTGACGTACCTATGAAGCTTAAGGAGGTTCGAATAAGTGGTACCTCTCGGCTTCTCTGTCGGGAGGGAGACCTCCCACCACCTGCATATTCAGAAAGGAAATAAGTTCATGCTCACCAAATTGGCCTATGGGTGGCTTGATGAAGGTGCTGCAGGTGATGGTGAGTCCCTTTTCTTTCTTAACACCCACTTCGTCCACCACAATTTCTTTCTCTTTTCAGAAAGAGTCAACTACACTTGCTCGTGGTTTTCCTCCTTTTCCTTCTCCTCCCAAGGTGGTGGTTCATCCGAAAAGAGATCTTCTAGTTGATCCTTCAGTAGCTCGTCCTGCACAAAATCAAAAACAAAATCATAAATTTTATAAACAAAGTAACAAGAATCATCAAAGTCCATGGGTTGTCGTATAGCCTCTTTTAATTTAAATTCAACTTTCTCATCTCCAACTCTCAGTGTCATATGTCCATCCTTAATGTCAAATAGCATGTGTGTCATTTTTAGCAAGGTCTTCCGAGGATGAGGGGTACTTCCACATGATCGTCCAAGTCTAATATAATGAAGTCCATCGGAAATATAATCTTATCTAATTTGACCAGTACGTCTTTGACGACTCTTCAAGGGTGGCGGATTGATCTGTCAGCAATTAGATATGTAACATTGGTTAGCTTGGGCTCTCCAAGCCCTAACTTCTGTAAAATCTTGTATGGCATGAGGTTGACACTTGCTCCAATGTCTGCTAAAGCCTTCTCTTCCACCAAACCTCAAATTGTGCAGGGTATTATGTAACCCCTTGGATATTTTTCCTAGTTCGGAAGGTAGTTGGTGAGGACCGTCGAACACTGTTCACTGAGGGTTGTCTTTGACATCTCCTCTAGTTTCCACTTGTCCATGAGTAGTTCCTTTAAAAATTTAGCGTATCTCAGCATTTGTGAAAGGGCTTCGATAAATGGAATATTGATGTGTAGTACCTTGAACATCGTTAGAAACTTCTGGAATTGCTCATCTTGCTGATCCTTCTTAACCTTGGTTAGATATATTAGCGTTGGCTTGTATTCTTGCATTGTGGGTGCTTCTTTCTCTTTACTCTCGCCTGGTATTTCCGCAATGACTGACCTTTTCTCCTCTAGTCCTTGACCCTCCTTCTCTTTAGTAGGCACCTCTTCTTGATCCTTGGTATAAGATGGAGGCAACTCAGTTCCACACTTGAGGGTGATGGCCTTCATTGCTTTCCTCAGGTTAACTTCCGTGTTTCTTAGAAGGGTGTCGCGTAGTCGTTCAGCCAGTGATTTAGCAATATGGGGCACCTGGTGTTCAAGGCTCTGCAATGACGAATGCTGATTTCTCATGAGCTCCTTGTTTCCTTTGAGGCGTTCATCTTTTATGTGAATTTAGTGTGCGATGATGAGCTTCATATTCGAACATTTCTTTCCTTGTATGGGTTGCTGGAACCCTAGTGGTTGATTCAGCCTTAGTTGACTTTAAACTTGCCTCGAGGTGCTCCATGAAAAGTTCGGGTGATTCCTCCATCCCGGGTTATAGGTAGAACTGTACGGATTGTTTTGAAATTTGTTCTGGCTACCCAAAAAGTTGGCGTCTCGGTAGCGATGTGGATTTTGTGGTCGGGTATATGGCACTCGATTGATCTCTATATGTTCCACAGTTCATTACCGATGCCTGTTGCTGAATAGTCATACCATCCAGTCGTTTGCTTATTACATCGGCCTTTGCTACCAAGCTTGTCAGCACATCCATTTCATAAATCCCTAGAGCTCGGCTTGGTCTGAGGTGGTTCCTTTCATAGCTCCATTAGTACCCATTGACTTCCATTTCCTCAAGTAGTTCCTTGGCTGCATCTAGCTCCTTGTTACACAGAGAACAACCAGGGCCTGGGTCTAGCATTTGCTTTGTGGCCACATTCAACCCATAATAGAAACTCTGAACTTACATCCAGTCCATTATTCTATATTGTGGGTACTTCCTAACTAGTTTCTTATACTTCTTCCATATATCATATAGAGTTTGTGACTCTAATTGTTTAAACGAAGAGATGTCACTCCTCAGTTTCATGATCTTGGCTGGCGGAAAATACCTTGTCAAAACTTTTTTAGCCAATTACGCCCATGTGGTGATGGAACTAAGCGTAACGAATTTAGCCACTTCTTGGCTCAGCCTTTAACTAAGAATAGAAATAACCTAAGGCGAACCGCATCAGCAGGAACTCCATTTACTGTGATTGTGTCGCTAATTTCTAAGAAGCTCATGAGATGTGCATTAGGATCCTCAGCTTGGAAACCATCGAACTTGCATAATTGTTGGATCATCTGGATAATGTGAGGCTTAAACTCAAAGTTGTGTCCATTGATGGTTGAAGGATTGATACTTAAGCCAATGCCCTCGAGGGTCGGTACCGCCATTGCTGCTGGTTGATTCACTTTCGCACTACTCTCCACTATTGTTGCCTTCTTGAGAAGGATTTCTCTTAATGAGCGACAAAGGTAATGCTCAAAGTCTAGATTTGGTATTTCCACTGGATATGGAACCTTGCTTGGATATGAAACCCTACTTCTTGTCATATGCACTGGTACCTTCATAGAAAGAAAAGAACTAATCAGCCCAATGGAGACTAGAAAAATAGGAATAAGATAAAACTAAACCTAAGATAACTATGATGTGATACAACCGTAAAAATACGGGTCGTATCAAGTAATAAAGTGGACTCTTGAAAAGTCGGGTATCGACCTCAAGGACCATGAAGTACTAGTACTAACTAGTCATCTATTATCTAGTCTAAAAAAAGATTGGTGGTGGTTTGAACTAATCTAAACTAAGAAAACCTAAAAATTTGATATCACTAATGACGGGAATGAATCTTGGGGTAAATCAATAATAGGAAGGGGGTATTCGGGCAATGAATCCCCCTTGGTTTCTCATAAAGTAGATAGTGAATGTGAAGATCACTATTGCAATGGATTGGACCAAGGGTTCCTAAGGTGCTTTCACTCCCTCTCTCGAGACGAATTACTAATCCTAGTGCCCTTACTTATGATGTTCTAGGGAACCTAATTCTTGGAGGGATTATGGGAGTAATACATCTAAAGGACTCGCTCTCCTTAGTACTAGGGTTCCCGGTATACTCACAATACCCTCTATTGGAGATGGTATACACACGGGGAGGCGTTCGCTTCTTCCCCCATATGGACTAGGAAAATCTATCCGGGCTCTACATAGCGTAGAGATTAACATACATTAAAACATTCAATAGATCTCAATCATGGAAAACAACTTGATAATCATTAACAATCAAAATCAAAGTTCATACATAACCCAAGGGTTCAACATGCCCAAATACCTAAAATATTAGTTCTCCATGAAAGGGGAACACAAATCCAACACAATAAAAGGAGAAAACATCAAAATAAACACAAATAAACCTCCCTCCAATGTTCCATCCGCTGTTGATCCGTAAATGGATCATTGATGATCTCCCTTCAAGCCCGAGCTTCTTCCCAAGAGGATCCCTTCAAACCCTAGCCATCAATGAACTCCAACATCTCCAAGACGGCCCAAAGGGTAGCCAAAGGCCAAGAGATGGCCTCCTCAACCCTAAAAATTGGTATTTATAGGGGTCTTCTCTTTAGGGTTCGTGTGGGGCCAAACCATGAGAAAATTGAGTAAAAATCAGGCCCAGAAAATGGTCCATACGGGCCTGTATACGGGCTGTATAAGAAACAGTATAGGTTGCTGGCTGGGTTATACTGGCTGGGTTATATAGGCTGTATAACAGCCCATATGGCTTTCATGTCCCACTATACGGGCCCGTGTACGGGATGTATAACAACTCATATAGCTCTCAGGCCCCTATATACGGACTGTATATTAGGTCGCATATAATCCTGTATGGCTGGATCTGCATCGGGCAGTCTTCATCAAGCACTCAATTGGATAACCAATTCTTGTCGGATCGACCTGAAATTTTAACCGAGTATTCCTAACTTGTTTATATTCAATCTGAATAGTAGAGATTTGATTTAGAGTCCTATAGATCTTGTAATAAATTTCTGATCTTTCTTTGCTCTTCGGAGCTGCGTTTTCTCTAGTTGCTTCCTTTTTCGCCTCAAATGATGTAGAATTTCTTCCTTTTAATTATTGAGGCTCTCCAATGCCCTATTTATAGAATATGAAGCTTTTTAAGTACAAGAGGGCTATAATTCTTCAAAATTAGATGCCAAGCATATAAGAATATGATATAAAATTATGCTCAAATGAACACTTATCAAACTACAATAATACAACCCTAATCTTCCTAGAATTGTCGATCCTCGGCAATAACGCCAAAAATTAGATGTGATGTGTAATGCTATCCGCAAGTTTAGGGAGTAACTCAAGTAGTAAAATACCCTAAAGGTAGGGTTGTCGAATCCACATTGACTGGCAGAACTATTACTACTTCAAATCCTATTATCTAGCCTAAAAATATAGGTGGTATTCTAATCCTAACTAAAGATCTAAAGAGAGCTAAACTAAATTGATCAGTTAGCAACCTAGGGTTATCAGTCAAGAGAACATGGCACCACAAATCTCTATCCCCTAAGAATTCTTGTGATTAATTTCCTAATACATGCAACCTAGTTGATATATTCTTAGACCGTGGAGAACCCTAAATTGGTTTGGCCACGATCTCTCAAGACAGCCAAACCCTAGTCCTATGTAGCGACTTCGTCGTACGCCTGCATTATGCTAACTATAAATTTAGGTTATGTGGTTCCCACTATTAGGTTTTACCCTAATTCGGAGAGTGAGTTTGTGTTGCGTGAAAACACAACGACCTCGCGATCTCTCAACGTACGCCCACCTCTTATTATCTACGCTTGGATCTAGCTTGGTCGCTATTTCTCGTTATACATCAAGCAACACACAGATAATTCACAAGAATAAAGAAAAAGGAAACCTGGTATTAAAAAGAGGAAATAATCAAAAGTTCATCCTAAGGTTAAAGGACCCGAGGCACCATAGAAGGTTTAGACTCTCATAGTAATAATAAACATCACAAAAACTAGAGAGAAAGACATAATAATAATCATAAACTCCCTAGCATGATGTCTCCTCCACCTTCAGCCTCTCTTGGAAACCCTAGTCGTCCGATTCACCAAAAGTCCCTAAACACTCCCATATATATATATATATATAGGAATGCATTAAATGCATGACTTATTATAAGGACGAGCCCGAGGAAGAGGCGGTGTAAATTTGGCATAACCAACCTTGGGGCAATGCCCATGTAGTAGTCTGACTCAAGGCGCCCGGTGACCGTAGACGATGTGAGTATTTTAAACCCTCTAAGAAGGAATGGCATGGTTTTCAAAAGCCTTATGTAGGCATGAACGCATGAAAGCCATTTAAATTAACCTAGTTAATGATAACCCTGGGTCAGCCAGGGAGAGGGGGGAGAGAAGAGAGTCTGGCTCGGATGGAGGCTTAGACAAAAGACTATACCAATGACCAGAGGACCTCAAGCTATAAGATATGTAAGGGCTAAGTAACCTTTCTTAGCTTAATATTGGGGCTTGCTTGGATTGGATGATTGGTTGAATAAATCATTAAAACAGCATAATGAACCCTAAGTAGTTGGTCTTGGTGTTGTTGGCGAGTCAGGTCAAGCACTTGTCCTTGGATTTCAATGTGTGTTAAATGCTTAGACAAGAGCATCTATGTAACATCCCAAAATTTTCTAAGTAAAATTCAGTAAATTTTTGAAATGTTTAAGGAGGTTAATTAGCTTAAATCAGATTAATTATTATTAATCTCGAATTTAAAGAAAATTAGAATAAAATTGACCGAAATTCATTCTCGTAACTATAGGGCTGAGAGAGGCCTTAATGGGTCAGGCCAGAGTTACATAGAATAGTTGGAGATGGATAGTCGGCAGAGTTACATTAATTAAACCAGAAAATAATTAAATATTAATTAATCCAGATTAATTAAGTAAGAATATCGGACAAAAGTTAGAGTCCCAATAAAGTAGATGCGGCGAGGTCAAAAGTAGAAGCGTTGATCGAGGTTAGGGAGAAGGGCGACGCGTGATGCTACGGTCATTTCGTGTCATTTTGGGGTGCGTCGACACGGGATTCTCGGATGCAGTGCGAGATAGCGACAAGCTAGATAATATCATTAGTTGCCCTCGTGACGGCACAGTAAGAAGATAGGATCGACGAAAATTCGTTCGGCTTCTAGTGTAGATAATTTAGAAGATAGATTATTTAATCAATTACTTTTTAAAAGAGAGGATATTTCTAAGATTTAATTAATAAAAGAATTAATTATATTAAAATGTTAACTTATATATATATGTGAAGTGAGAAGAGAGAGAGAATAATTTTCATCTTTCTCTCTCTCGATCAAACCTCAGAAGGTTTCCCCTTCCTTCGATTTCTCTCTTCCCCTATACTGCTGGCGCCCATCATGTGCCGTAGGCCTCACGGCTGACCCGGTCATCCAGTGCAGCGACCGGCCACTTGGGCCCGGCGTCGAGGCGGACACACTGCGCCAGCCTCGGTAGCGTCATTTTTCGGTGTAAGCCCCTTAGCCGAGGAGCCTGCTGCTTGCGGTAGGGATTGTTTTAGCCCGACCACGCCCGCCTCGTCCGTACCACGATGAGCCCGCGATCTAGCTCCGCCTTTTCCCCATTTGCCTCACGACTCACCGACACTCTATTTGCGGCGATTTCCACACCGGCAAGGTCCCTTACTTCTATTGTGAGCTCTAATTGGGGACTGATTTATACCTGAGATATTGTTGCCTAACTATAGGAAATAGGATTGAGAGTTTGCATAGAATGCTTAAATGAGGATAATTAGGGCTGTGAGATGGTTGGATTTTGATGCCATGTATTGCATGTACTAATCATGTTGATTTAATTATTATGTGGTGAATGTTTGTAGTAATTCGGGAACCCCACAAATAGAGGAGGTGCTGCCCGATTTTTCTTGAAAATCTATAAGAGTTAGGAGTTTAATTGACATCTAGTTGATGTTTCCATGCTTAGTTAAAGAAGTATCTTCATTCCATGCTTAATATACTAGTTATTAGGTTTAGAAAAGTGATAATTAAGTTCAATGGAGAAATACGAGCATGTGATAGTATGTTTATCCTTATCGTATTCTATTTAGTTTTAAATAGAGTACGAGTCAAGAATATGGACTCCGTATTTATAGATTTCTTATTTTAACTATCAGGTAAGGGCAAAGGCAAGTCCGCCGCCGCCGAAGGACTGAGCCAGATTTAAGCTCAAACCAGACTAAGGTGAGGGGAACCACCTGTACAGTTCACTTTTTTTACCGTATTTTTATACAATACAGATTTCAGTTTGAAAAGCATGAACCAGGAGTTTTATGAAAGTTTCTGGAGTTTTATAAACCCATTCCATGCTTAGTATTGATATGAGAAAGAAAGCGATTCTGGTCTGAGATAGATTACATTCTATTGACATGCTTTTATAGACCAGTGGTGGCTCGTGTAGAGCGAGAGAGTACGACACTAAGTTAGGAGGGGAGTGATTTAAATTTTGATTTAAGTCCGAACTATCTGTTTTAAAAATACTTCCATTTTATAAAAATCAAAACCCCCTTTCCATCCCTTCGGATGCTTAGTGTACGTATATATAGTCGGCCACGTGTATCAGATATACTCGTTGGTTGTTGGCCATACAATATTGAAGTAGATGTGTAGTCAGAGAATTAGTCTTGTGTTTATCAGATGATGCCGCATTCCTCGCCTTCTAGAGATAGAGCTCATCTCAGAGAGAGAGAAGGCGAGAGTCTGAGGATTACCGGGGAGCGTCGGTTTCATAAATAATTCACAAGGCGGAGAAACAAAAATCGATATGCATTTAAAAGAGAATACATTGATCAACATTTACTTGGCTCGATTATTGAGTTCAGATTTACGTATTTAAATTGATTATTTTCTATTCATGTTTTTATCGTCGATTTCTTTTCTGATTTTACTTATTATACGGGTATAGTTACACCCGACAGACTTGTTCCCACTCACTGAGCTCCAGTAGCTCAGCCCCTCTACTTTGACATTATGATTGCACGAGTTAGACATGAGACCATATAGAGGGTGCGATGGCGAGTTAGTGGAGCGTCTCTTATGGTAGCTCGACTCCGTCTAGTATTATGTTATTTTGATTATGAGTGTTTGTGAGACATTAAGCTTAAGACAATATTTATTTGTTGTTGTATTAAACAAGATTGAGTTGGTGTTTTAATGTATTGATTTTTCTTGTTAATTTCCTAATGTTGTTAATTCTGATTAATTAGCGAGTTCTGACCTTAGGTTTAGGGTTCATTCCCTAGACACATTTGGTGTGACACACAGGTCACGAAAAGGATAAAGGTGTTTCATTTAGTGGTATCAGAACGAGGTCAATCCTAAGGAAGTCCTAGGGTAGTCAGAGCCTTAGGGTGGAAGTATGTGTCAGTAGGGTGACTTTTGATAATTGCTTAAGTATTAGAGAATACTACTGATACATTCTCTTTTCAGAATGCCACCAAGGAGAGGTGGAAGGCCACCCCGTGTGCCACGGGAGGAACCTGTCTACGGACTGCCGGTAGAAGGTCAGGAACAGGAGGAAGAACGAGGAGGAAGTTAGGAACCCGAGGGAAAGAAGTTCAGGTACCCGGTGAGGAAGGAGACGGTGGCGAGAAGGGTCTCATTCCTACCATGCACCCGGGTTTCAGCCAGTGATGCACCAGGGACCCGGATTCCATCCGGGAATGTATTATGGACCCGAATTTCAGCTGGGAGTACCCTATGGACCCGGATTTCAGTAGGGGTATACTATGGACCGGATTCCGGCTGGGGATGTACTATGGACCAGTTTCAACCGAGAATGTCATATGGACGAGGATACAACACAGGGAGCGGTATGGTTTGGTATATTATCCGGGGAGCACAACACGGACACGAGAACAACCGGGGAGTGCAACCCGGGGCCACGTATGGAGAACGGGGATGCGGCATATGTATGATCGGATGACTTCGGTCGCTTTGCGGCTTTTCAAATTACCAGCAATGAAGCCGAGAAGCATGTTCCGCGTTACCAAGGCCCGACGGATGGGGGTTACCCGGTTCATTTACACTCTTGATCCAGCGAAGCGGCTGGTTCACTCTTGAGCTAGTATTGAGGAAGCTCTAATGTGTCTGATGAGGAGAAGGTGGCGTGTCACCTTGCTTTGTTGGGAGAGAGAGCCTTGCAATGGTGGTTGACATACGAAAGCGCCTTGAAGCCCAAACGAGACGGTTTTCACATGGGCCGAGTTTCGAGAGGCATTCGATCGGAAGTTTATGTCCTAGATCTATAGGGATGTAAAACACTAGGAATTTCTAAGTTTGACCCAGGGGAACCTTACAGTGGCCGATTATGAGGCCATGTTTACTAATTTAGGGAGGTATGCACCTTCCTACATGAATCTGTAGAAACACGAGAAGTCTTAGGAGGTTTTGGCTTGAGGGACTCCATGACGAAATCAGGAACATTGTCACGGTGTCGGGACTCTCGAATTTCACAGAGTTGGTGGAGGCCACGCTCAGGGTTGAAATAAGCCTTGAGCGACAGAAGAAGCGCTTGGAAAAGTTCAAGAAGCGGAGCGCGCCCAGTTTCCAAATGGGCGACAGTACAAGACCAGCCAAGAAGAGCAACACTAGCGACAGTAGCGGCTCTTCTACAGGGAGCCAGAATCAGAAGAGGCCCCAACGCCCAACCTGCAAGAGATACCATTTCGGAGAATGTCAAGCGGGCCTGGGAACATGCCTTTGCTATTATTGCCAACAGCAAGGTCACTACATGAAGGAATGTCCCCTGTTAGCTCATGGGGGTGATGCAGCTTCCCAATTTCAGTGAGGGGGCCAAGATGCCTTGGCCTTGAGACATTTTGCCATAGAAGCGGCAGGGAAACAGCAGAGGAGGGTCTTCCGGCGGGAAGTCCAAAGGAGGAGGCAGAGGAGTTCCGTCGCAGCTACAGGCCCAGGCGTTTGCTATGAACCTGTGGCAACGAGAATTTTGTGGGGAGGCGCTGACATCATCACATGTCTTTGCTTTCAGTTCACGGTATTGATACTTGCGTACTTATGTATCCTGGATCCACGTATTCCTACGTAGCTACCTCATTTAATATGCGTGATGGTGTGTATGCTACTAGGTTAGCTTTCGATCTATGGTTGTAACTTCACCTATAGGTAGTTCTATTGTTGTTAAGGTAGTATCGTGGGATGTGATGTAAGGATAGATGATGGGAGTTAGCGGTGATTTGATCCCCATGAGGATCTTAGAGTTGATGCCATCCTAGGGATGGATTGGTTGGCGACACACCATGCCTACATTGGGCTACTGAGGAAGATGGTGAGATTCGGTGACCGAGGTAAGGAGGAGATTCTCTTCTCACGGAGATGAGCCCGGATGGAGGAAGCGGAAGAAAGTAAACTTTGGCCGAATATATGGTGGAAGCAAAAGCCCCCAAAGGTAGATATGCGGGGAGATGCATTATTAGCATGCGAATTTCCTGATGTTTTTCCTAAGGAGTTACCGATGTTCCCCCATATAGAGGCATAGAGTTGACGATTGACTTGATTCCAGGAGTGACTCCTATCTCCAGAGCGCCATACAGAATTGCCCCAGTGGAGCTACATGAGTTGAAGGTCCAGTTGGACGAGTTACAGGAGAAAGGGTTTATCAGGGCTAGTACCTCCCCCTTGGGTACACCCGTACTCTTCGTGAAGAAGAAAGATGGTTCCTTGAGGATGTGTATAGATTATCGCCTGTTGAATCAAGTCACTATCCGGAACCAGTATCCCTTACCACGCATAGAGGATTTGTTCGATCAACTACGAGGGAGGCGTCGTCCTTCTCAAAGATTGACTTGAAGTTAGGATATCACCAGCTACTAGTGAAGGAGGAGGATGTGCCAAAGACAACTTTCTGGACCAGATACAGACATTTTGAGTTCTTAGTTATGCCCTTCGGATTGACGAATGGAACAGCAGCTTTCATGGGGATGATGAACAGGGTGTTCCCACCCTACTTAGACCAGCTCGTGGTGGTGTTTATCGATGATATTTTGGTATATTCCCGGAGCGTAGAGGAACACATCAATCATCTAAGGATAGTGCTGCAAACATTAAGGGAGCAGCAGTTGTATGCCAACCATAAGAAGAGCGACTTTTGGTTGGAAGAAGTGAAGTTTAAGGACCGTGGTCTCACCAAAGGGATCTCGTGGATCACGAGAAGATCTAAGCGGTAGTCAAGCTGCAAGCCCCAACCCGCTTAGTGAAAGTAGATCGGGGAGCTTCAGGGTTGGCTAGGTTACCTCTGAGGAGAAGATTTGTGGAGGGATTTTCTTGATCGCTTGACCCATAACCAAGTTACTTGCGGAAGAATGCCAAGTTTGAGTGGGCCAGAGGATTATGGCAGAGTTTTTAAGAACTGAAGAACCGACTAGTGTATGCTCCCATCCTTACTTTACCCTCTGGCCGATAGGATTCGAAATTTATAGTGATGCTTCGTATAGGTGATTGGGTTGTGTCTTGATGCAACAGGGCAGAGTTATCGCCTGTGCATCGAGACAGCTCAAGACTCACGAGGTAAACTATCCGGTCCATGATCTAGAGCTAGCAGCAGTGGTCTTTGCGCTGAAGATATGGCGATACTATTTGTATGGTGAAGCTTGTAAAATCTTCACCGACCATAAAAGTTTGAAGTACCTGATGAGCCAGCGAGAGTTGAATATGTGGTAGAGACGGTAGATAGAGCTGCTGAAGGATTACGACTGTACTTTTGAGTACCACCCCGGCAAGGCGAATATTGTAGCTGACGCCCTGAGCAGAAAGACAATGGCCTGGTTGGGGACCACCGACTTCGCCCAATTGCACGAGTTGAGATCCACTGGGGTCCAGCTCTCAGTAGATGAGCTAGGGGTGTTACTAGCAAATTTCCACCTGCGCCCGACGATATTGACCCAGATTAAGGAAGCTCAAATGCGAGACCCCAAGTTGATGAAGTTGGCTAGGAAGCTACAGAAGAGAAGACGTGGTGACTATTCCTTATCTTCAGATGGAGCGGTGATGGTTGGTGCTCAAATTTATGTACCACGCAATAAGGAAGCCCTCAAGCAACTGGTATTGGAAGAAGCTCATTGCTCGGCCTATGCAATGCATCAAGGGAGCACGAAGATGTACCGCAACATCAGAAAAACTACGTCACGGAGGAGGATGAAGAAGGACATTGCTGAGTATGTGGTCAGGTGCTTGATCTGTCAGCAGATCAAAGCTGAGCACAAGAAGCCACCAGGGTTGTTGGTACCTTTACAGATTCCAGAATGGAAGTGGGAGCGGATAGCCATGGACTTTGTGACCGGTTTACCCCGAACCAGTCAAGGCAAAGATGCTATCTGGGTAATCATTGATCAATTGACCAAGTTAGCTCACTTCCTTCCGATCAAGATGACGTATTATTCCGGGACGGTTGTACGGTTATGCGTAGAACCCGGATAAGCGAGGCTACCGCGAGTACACTGTAATACATCGTTTCTGATAGGGACCCAAGATTTACCTCCCACTTTTGGGAGAGTTTGCATAAAGCGTTGGGGACTAGATTGAACCGCTGAAGCTTCGACATACCACTTTCCGGAGTTAGATAGACAATCGAGAAAGGACCATCCAGTCTTTGGAGGATCTACTTGAGCATGTGTTATGGAACTTCAGGGTTGGGGCCGAGAATTTGGGATTGTTGGAGTTTGCCTACAATAATAGTTACCATACGAGCATTGGTATGCCACCGTATGAAGCATTATACGGTAGGAGATGCAGAACACCATTATGCTGGGATGAGGAAGGTGAAAGGAAGATCCTAGGCCCGGAGTTATCTGAGATCACCTCGGAGAAAATCAAACTCATCAAAAGGCGCATCCGGGAAAGCTCCAAGGCAGGAGCGTGATTACTTTCGCCAGCAACAGGTAAATTGAGATTTGGAGTTTGAGGTAGGAGCGGAGGTATTAGGTAGAAAGTATCACCATGGAAGGGTGTACTTCGATTCCAGAAGCGTGGGAAGTTGAGCCCACGATACATTGGGCCGTATAAGATAGTCGACAGGGTAGGTCCTGTAGCATACCGACTTATCTTACCAGAAGCGCTGTCGAGAATACATAATGTTTTTCATGTATCAATGCTGCGGAAGTTCATCAAGGATCCGAATCAAGTCTTGGTGGGACCAGCTGTAGAATTAGCACAAGACTTGAGCTACGTAGAGGAAGCAGTACTCATCCTCGACAGGAAGGAGCAAGCATTGAGGAACAAGAAGATATCCTTGGTGAAGGTGTTGTGGAGTCATCACCAAGTGGAAGAAGCCACTTAGGAAAGAGAGGACCAGATGAGGGAACAGTACCCTCAGTTATTTTAATTACTTACTATAAGGAAATTTTGAGGATGAATATCCTAAGGGTGGGAGAATTATAACATCCCAAAATTTTCTAAGTAAAATTCAGTAAATTTTTGAAATGTTTATGGAGGTTAATTAGCTTAAATCAGATTAATTATTATTAATCTCGAAGTTAAAAAAAATTAGAATAAAATGGACCTAAATTCATTCTCGTAACTATAGGGCCGAGAGAGGCCTTAATGGGCGAGGCCAGAGTTACATAGAATAGTTGGAGATGGATAGTCGGCCGAGTTAGATTAATTAAACCATAAATTAATTAAATATTAATTAATCCAGATTAATTAAGTAAGAATATCGGACAAAAGTTAGAGTCCCGATAAAGTAGATCTGGCCTAGTCAAAAGCTAAGAAAGCGTTGATGCGGGTGGGACAAGGGGCGACCGATGATCTTCACGGTCGAGGTCATTTCATTATCCATTTGAGATTAGCGTCGACGGGATTCCGGATGCAGTGCGAGATAGAGACAAGCCAGAGAATATCATTAGTCGTTCTACGTGTACGGCCGCGATAAGAAGATAGGATCGGCGAAAAGTCGATTGAAACTACAGTGTAGATAATTTAGAAGATAAATTATTTAATCAATTACTTTTTAAAAGAGAGGATATTTCTAAGATTTAATTAATAAAAGAATTAATTATATTAAAATGTTAACTTATATATATATGTGAAGTGAGAAGAGAGAGAGAATAATTTTCATCTCTATCTCTCTCGATCAAACCTCAGAAGCTTTCCCCTTCCTTCGATTTCTCTCTTACCCTACTGCGCTTTCGCGCCCCATCCGGAGCAGTAGGCCTCGAGCCCACGACCCAGATCCGATTCGGTCGCGGCCAGCGCCCGGCGTCGGGGCGACACTGTAGCGCCTCATCGGCGTCGTTTTCGGTGTAGCCCCCTTACGTGAGACCTCTGCTAGCCCAGGGTTGTTTTAGCCCAGCCACGCCGCCTCGTCCGTACGCGTGGCATTGCCGATCTAGCTCCGCCTTTCCCCATTTGCCTCACAACTCACCAACACCCTATTTGCCGACGATTTCCATACCGGCAAGGTCCTTACTTCTCTTGTGAGCTCTAATTGGGGACTAATTCATACCTGAGATATTGTTGCCTAACTATAGGAAATATGATTGAGAGTGTGCATAGAATGCTTAAATGAGGATAATTAGGGCTGTGAGATGGTTGGATTTTGATTCCATGTATTGCATGTACTAATCATGTTGATTTAATTATTATGAGGTGAATGTTTGTAGTAATTCAGGAACCCCACAAATAGAGGAGAGTCTTTTAGATTTTTCTTGGAAATCTATAAGAGTTAGGAGTTTAATTGAGATCTAGTTGATGTTTCCATGCTTAGTTAAATAAGTAACTTCATTCCATGCTTAATATACTAGTTATTAGGTTTAGAAAAGTGATAATTAAGTTCAGTGGAGAAATACGAGCATGTGATAGTATGTTTATCCTTATCGTATTCTATTTAGTTTTAAGTAGAGTACGAGTCAAGAATATGGACTCCGTATTTATAGATTTCTTATTTTAACGATCAGGGTGAGGCAAAGGCAAGTCCGCGCCATTGAAGGGTGAGCTAGATTTAAGCTCAAACCAGACTAAGGTGAGGGGAACCACCTGTACAGTTCACTTGTTTTACCATATTTTTGTACAATGCAGATTTCAGTTTGAAAAGCATGAACTAGGAGTTCTGAATCTGAGATAGATTACATTCTATTGACATGCTTGTATAGACCCGGTGGTGGCTCGTGTAGAGGCAGGAGAGTATGACACTAAGTTAGGAGAGGAGTGATTTAAATTACATTTTAAGTCAGAACTATACATTTTTAAAAATACTTCCATTTATAAAAATCAAAACCCCTTTTCCATCCCTTGGATGCTTGGGTATGCGATATATATAATGCATACATGTATCGGATATACTTTCTGTTTGGTTGTTGGCCATACGGTATTGAAGTAGATGTGTATTAGGAGAATTAGTCTTGTGTTTATCAGGATGATGCAGCATTCCTGCGCCTTCTAGAGATAGAGCTCATCTCGAGAGAGAGAAAAGCCGCAGTCTGCAGTTACCTTGGGGAGCGTCGGTTTTCATAAATAATTCACAAGGCAGAGAAACAAAAATGGGATATGCATTTAAAAGAAAATATATTGATCAACATTTACTTGCTTAATATTGATTCAGATTTAAGTATTTAAATTCAGTATTTTCTATTTATGTTTTTATCGTCATATTTCTTTTATAGTTTTACATATTATGCAGATGCAGTTACAAAACAGGACTTGTTCCCCTCAGCTTTGAGCTCTAGTAGCTTCGGCCCTCTACTTTGACATTGTGATTTGCAAGAGTTAGGCGAGGAGACCATATAGAGGGTGCGTCGATGGCGAGGATTAATGTGGAGATGTCACATGTATTTGGCAGCTTTGACTCCGCATCTAGTATTATGTTATTTTGATTATGAGTGTTTGTGAGACATTAAGCTTAAGACAATATTTATTTGTTGTTGTATTAAACCAGATTGAGTTGGTGTTTTAATATATTGATTTGCTTGTTAATTTTAAGCGTATTTGTTAATTCTACTGATTAATTAGCGAGTTTCTGACCTTAGGTTTAGGGTTCTTTCCCTAGACCTGGCTGCTGTGACACTTGGGTCCTGAAAAGGATAAGGGTGTTACAATCAATGTCAATTGTGAATGAAAACATGGGTGCATCTTTTCACTATAGGTATATAGGTGCCTCCCTACCCCCAAATTTAGAGCCACACATACACACTCAATAGAAGGACTTGCACTCGTGACGAAGAGGTCCAAACCCTCTCCTTACTAGCTCATTAAGCGTGGATTAAGAGTTTTAAACCACATTAAGTCTCCTTGGCATGTTGAATGGGATGGGTTAGTGTGTATGGGATAATGGATTTAGAGAGAGAGAAGTTGTTTGACATTATAAATCTATGGGACTATATATATATATATATATATATAATGAACCGAGTTGCAGTGAAATCAGAGAATAGAGAGAGAATGGTCAATGTGATTTATTGTATATATATATATATATATATGGAATTTTTAAAACCCCTTTAATTAAAATATCACTCACTTGATTATTAGGGTATATTATGTGTATTATTAATGTTAATAGATTCGATCGTGGGTGATTACCTTTATGTATGTGTACGAGGTATACTGAAAAATAGATTTTTATTATCAGATCCTGCAGATCCTGAATCCAACGCTGAGCAGAGAATCACGTCGGGAGAGACACCAACTAGCTATTAGACACTTCTACTTTTACAAGTAAGTGCCTTCGTCTCTCTCCTTTTATCATGTTGATTCTTAATCTCATGATTATGCAAGTAAGTGCCTTTGGCTCTCTCCTTTATCATGTTAATTTCTAATCCCATGCTTCTGTGGTTCCCAATTATTGATTGGTTGGTTCCTTGGTGTGTTGATGCCATATATGCTTATTTGATGCCTTGGATTATTGCTTCCTTGATTTCGTGCTTAATTGACTCATTGGAGTATTACCTCATTGATGCCATGCCTGTGCATGTGTGTGTGGTTGTATGATGTTCCTTTCCCACTCGATATGTGTTACTCTTGTGGATTCTTCTACACGGATCAGTGGAGCGTGGGAGCTCCTGTGGAACGTTCTGGACTGCGGACACCCTGGCGTTCTGGTGGTTCCATGCCAAGGGGAGGATACTCTGGCCGTCCACCTGTCAGTGGGATGATACACTGACCGTGTCGGCACATTTAAGATGTAGCGCTGCCGATTTTCGACCAAGGGTTGATACCAGCTTAGGCTAACGACTAACCAGGGGATACTTCGAGAGTCTTCTTTGGATATCTCTTCTAGGGCTTCGAGACCGTTATTATGGTTAGGAGTCCCTACCTTTGATGGTTCCTTATGGTAGGTTTGACTCCTATGTGTGGGGTGCGGCCCCACTAGCTTTTTTTAGTCATGTGATTAATTTGCTTTACTTGTTTATCCTCTGCTTATACATGACTTGTTTATGATCCCTGCGGGGTGCATACTGGGCTTTCATTCCGAAAGATCATATACTTGTTCTCACTCCTTTTTGAGGATCTCATGAGTAGCAGAGACTTGAGCCTTTGGGTACATGCGTAGAGCATAGGGAATTTATTCTTTGAGATTTGCTACCTCTGATTTCATTATTTTGAGTGAGGACACTTTTGATTTGGTCCACGAGGACCAATTACGTACTTGACATTATAGGGTGCTTGTACCCTTAGGATTTATCTTCCGCTGATATTACGCTGACATTATATTTATATTTTATTTTGCTTCATATCTATTATTGCTTTATGATTGCCCAAGCCTTGTAACTGAGTAGAGCTCGCCTCTACTTGGAGTCTGCGACGATCGCTCACATGCGCAGAGGTCGGGATTTTGGGCTTGATAGCTTAAAGTGGTATCGAGGAGAAGGCGGATAAATGATACCCTAGTTGCCCTAGTCCAAATAGGATAGATTGAGTGTGGGGTTAGGGCGGACTAGGACTTTGAGAGAGAATGGCGGTGGCAGCTTTTTGTCAGCGGTAGAGGCGATGTCCGGCTCCGAGGAGAGTTCTCATGGGGTGGAGGTAGTCGGGAGAACTCCGTTCCAATGGGGGCAGGAGCATCCGCGAGTCTATACCCGATAGATCACTGCGTCCCGAGTCGTGGAGGCCAGAGCCCGGCGGTGATAGCGGAACCGAGGGCGGCGGATGCGTCGCGGGGAGGCGGCGGTAGAAGCGGCGAGATTACGCCCGAGCTCTTGCACGCTTGATTGACCATTGATGGGACTACATCGGATAATGAGTGCGGTGCATGGAGGATGGAAGAACATGAGGCACTCATGATGCGGCCTGAGGGGACATATGGACGGTGCATACGACAAATGAGCGGCGCCCAGGCCAGGCCCCAACGGATAGGTAACCATGCAGCGAATCACGAAGTAGGAGCCTCGCGGTTGTTGTGGTATCGGAACAGCGTCGGCGCCGCGACCGCGAGCAATCGCATAGTGAGATACCCTTACTACAGGAGGCCCCACAGCTCGGCACTGTGTATGACCGAGAGATGCCTCGGCTGCGGAGACTATGGACACCCATGGCAGGAGTATCATGAAGACCCCAGCTTCTGTTTGCGTTGCAGTAGTGTAACGCCCCCAAATCCGGGAGCTCCAAATTGGGTGCGTTAATCCAAAAACATAACGTAAACATACATAATCCTTACATACTTTATTACATCCCAAGATCATAATGATCAAAAGTTTAGGAGTTTAGGAGTTTAGGACACCATATACATTATTACAACCTTTTATATATAGGCAAATACTAATCACATAAACTTAAATTCTTGGCGACCTATAGCATCCTATTCGCCCACTCTCACTCCTTAGACCTCTAGCTCCTGGGTGGGGAATCAAAAGGAAATAAAGGGGTGAGCTGAAAATAGCCCGATAAAGGTAAACATGACACATGCGAGTAAAAACATGATACTGTGAAAGTAGAGTCAATGAAATATGAGAAGTAAATGGAGGTACTAAACATCAAACATAAGCATCAAGCAACGGTGAAAAGATATCATGAATGATGCGGATGTCATAAAACTTGTCAAAGGCTAACTTAGCGGTGACTTCATTCTTACTTTTCATAAGTGTGTCGAGGGGCAAATGCCATGACACCATACTTAATATCCTTTAGGGTCTACCAATTCAGTGGGGGATATGCTTTACCCCAATCTACATTGGAGGGTTGTATAATTAGGGCCCACCCGTCAACATAACATTTATCAGGACTTTAAAAAGCGAAAATAAAGCATTGAATCCCAAGAAAAATAAAAGGATTTCAAATATTCCTTGTTCATAAGGAGGCGGAAGCCATAGAGCACATATAAAAATTCAACCATGGAAAAGCTTCCAAGGTTAACCCATAGAAATCAAAATCTTTGCAAGAAAAGGGTTAACTTTACCCGTCAAAAAGTGGATCCCTTACCTTAGCTTCGTCTTTGTCTTGTCTTATTGTCAACCCCCTTGTGGATTTTCTACGGCCATAATAAAAGTGAGGTCATTGTCGTTTCAAATCTTTCATTCACTCGTATAGTTTAAAAGCATGATTGTTCAAGCTACAGTAGTCTTTTTGTAGATTCCATATAAAAATTGATTTTAACCCTAAAATTCAAGAAAATTTACCGGTATGTACTTATAACCATTGAGTACCATTCCAGGTTTGGATCTTGTGAATATGAATAGATCTAAGAGGTCAAAAAAAACGTATTCACAGCAGATTACAAGTAAAGCTACTTGTGATCTTGGTAAAAGTTCAACACAAGTCTGAGGAAATGTCCAAAAATGCTGAAATTTTTGTATGTGGTATATAACATATTTTACTAAAACGTTCTTATTTGTATCCAGTTCCAAAGATCATTGGATGGTCCCCATAAATATGGTGACATGTCAGGTTTCCGTGGAAAAACGAGAATCCATGAGGCCCTTTTTGTAAAAATCATTAAAAATTGTATTTTTCATGAGAAGTTCTGAAATTTTGTAGGCATAAAGGAAACATCCATATATACAACCTTTGTTCACGAAGTTTTAAAAATAATTCTTCTATTACTCCAGAAAGAGATGACAAGATCTTGTTTCGATAGCAAACTTGCACTAAAAGCAGAACCAGTGATCCCTCTTTGGAAAATCATTAAAAACTATATTTTTCATGAAAAAGTCTGAAAATTTTCAGTCACGAAGGAGACATCATGATCTACAACCTTTGTATACAAAGTTTATGAAAAAGAATTCGTCTACTGCTCCAGAAAAGAGAAAGACAGTAGGAATACGATTGATTGTTAAAACACATTTATGTTCCTCTATGGAGATTAAAAACCTTTGTAAAACTCTTCATAACATTGGAAAACTTATTCATATGGATGGTTATGTGTGTAAGAGATGAAAAACAATTGTAAAACTCTTCATAGCTCATTCTTATGGATGGTTATGGATGGTTATGGATGGTTATATGTGTAAGTATCAAAGAAAGTTTGGTAAAAGGAAAACCTAATACTTGAAGACTCTTGTTCTTTGAAGAGACTCTTGATTTCTGCAGAGCTTCACCAATGGAACTTAGAGGATGAAGAAGAGAGCAAGAGAGCAAGAGAGCAAGAGAGGAACATGCTAAGTATTGAGTAGTAGAGGTGTCTATTTATAGAGAAGGAGGGGCATGGGCATTTCAATGATTTTGAGAAAAGATGAGGGCAACATAGCAATTTAGCAAGAGAAGGAACTTCCTGGAAACATGTGATCTGGCGGTTAAGAGAGATTTTTTGACATTTTGCAATTTAACCCCTATAACATCCCAAATTGACATTTTGCAATTTAACCCCTATACTTCAATTAAATCCCAAACCTCCTTTCTCTTCATTAAATACATAATTAGTCATTCTTCTTTTCTTTTCTTCATCTTGTTCAATTTATCATTCCACTTAGTGATTTATTGAAGTCGAAAAAAAATCAGGGTATTATAAGTAGTCCCTACCACATCACAATGTTTTGTCTCAAGGACCCTCCGGGATCAAGTATGGATAGGCTGCCACCAAAACATGGAAGCCCCCCATTCGATCAAGACAAGGAGTACACCCCGGAGACGCCGTAAGGGCCAGACTGATTATTTTGTGTGCTGATGTCAGCACTTACCCTAGATATTATAGCAGTCCAACAAGCTATATATGTTATATGAACTGCTTGTGTTGTAAGGAATCGTAATTTGCTCATCTTAATATCAGTGTTTGAGGAATCTCACAATGTTGTGTGGCATGAATGATGATATTTAAACTCCATCTTATTAATACTTCACAGGTAGGATGAGGCGTGGTGAAGGATGACGGGGATGACCCTGACGAGTCGAGGTACCCCCGCCACCACCAAAGGAGGTACTCCTACCTCCTGAGGAGATGGAGGTTGAGCGGGAACAGCTTGCTCAGTCTAATATCGCAAGGCCCCATGCTGGAGGCCCAGACCCGAGGGGGGAGGTACCCCCCATCACTATGCTTGAGTTGATGAGGGAGATGCACGCCCTCATCAGAGGAGAGGCAATGGCCAGTGCCGCCCCTTTTCGCTGCTTGTAGAAGCCCGTAGCACAGGCTACACCTGAACCGTTTGGGGGCTGGGAGCCCTCAGCGAGCTCTGGATCAAGGAGCTGGAGAAGGCCTTTGAGTATGTCCAGACGGATGAGGCCGAGAAAGTCAGGACCGCTGCCTACCTATTACAAGGTGGCGCAAAGGACTGGTACCTCGGGGAGGTACGGACCAAGAAGGGAGGACCCTTTAGGACATGGGAGGAATTCAAGGAAGCCTTTTATGCGAAATACTTTTCTTAGGGATGCTTCTTTGCCGAGATGGAGCGGATTTACCCATCTTATCCGGGGTGGGATATAGCGTGGGCGAGACGAGGCTAAGTTTGACGCCTAGCTCTTTTGTCCCCGACATGGTGCTTCCTATCGTCACTCAAGAAGATCGTATCTTGGTTCATGTACACCAGCTACTCTAAGGCGGTGCCTATGGCCAAATACATCGACGCCTTTTGCCGAGGGATCAAAGGGGCGCCCAAAGAAGGAAAAGAAAGAAGGACAAGGAGTGCGGGTCCAAGCGGCCAGTCGTCCTGCGAGAGTCTTGAGGCCCGATCGAGTGCGAGTATAGGTCGCGACCATACAATAGGTCCTCGGATCATCAACCGCCTCACGGAGGTAGAGGCTTACGGCGGTGTATCCCAACCGATCCGATTACTACACTTGTGGGGTCCCCACAAGAAGGCTGATGTCAGAGCATTATCAAGGGTTGCTTCATGCATGGCGACCTTGAAGCGGCGAGAGGCCGCGGTGCCCACGAGGCCAGTGGGCATGGGGCGGATGGAAGGGTTGAGATGGAAGGCGCGAGCTCACAGAGGTCATCAAGGACCTCGAGGCAGTCCTAGCACTTTCGAGGCGAGGCGGGAGGAGATAGGAAAGGGAAGAGCTCGGTAGCCTTCCTCTATTGATCGCAGAGGCAGTGAGGCCACTGACCCATGGCCATGTCTATCACCTCACCACCAAGGAGGCGCAGGCACACCAGCATCATCGTAGGTACTATTGCAGTTAGTTCATTTTATACCTGCACTTTGTTTGATCCGGGTGCCACACATTCGTTTATTTCTACACTATTTGCACAGAGACACTAGCTACCATTAGTAGAGCTATCGTACCAACTTAGTGTAGACACCCCTGTAGGAGCGTCCAGATTAGTAAGCAAGATGGTGCTAGCATGTACCGTGGTAATTGAAGGTCGGGAGCTACCGGCCAATCTACATGTGATGGACATGAGAGATTATGACATTATCTTGGGGATGG